>CAEFZY010066422.1:0-81239 GCA_903066815.1 Brachyrhaphis roseni
TATATTTTATTTTCAGTTGAGACAGATTGAACAAAGCTGCCTTGTTTCTCACTTTTGTTCAAAAATCAGAACATATGTGTAGCAAACATTTGGTTTCTACTGCTGAAATATGTGGCAATCTCTAGAATAACAGAGAACATGCACAAAAATAAGAAATACAATATATAAAAGACAAGACAAGAAATACGGCAGTGGCCTCTGGCTGCACAAACAAAATACAGAGAGCTGCAATACACCACACTGATTTAGAGCACATGGGATTGTGATACAACTTATTTTATCAACACTTACATTGATCAGACATCTTATCGTCACGTGCAGGAAATGGCCGAACTGCACCGCACTTACAGGTTCCCTGAACCATCCGTTTCAGAAGTACATCTTATTAAAATACTGACTGCTTATGACATAAATGAAAATGTATCAACATATTTCAACAAGGGATGTGTGTATTTACCGATTTCCTGCCAAATCTATCTCCCGCAGATAATAGAAGCACAATTGACATCCAGGTTCAACGCATAGCATAGCCTCACAGGAAGTAAACAGAATACACTTCCTGCTCCGTCTTGGGAAACAGTAATAAACTTGGAACACTGCCCTCTGGTGGTCACAATGTGCAGCACCCGAGACCGACTACCTGAACATATTTACATGTAAAAAAAAAACAAATAAAATTACATCACTGAACCCAAAATAATTCAATAGTATTGCTACCGTAATACAAAAGAAAACCTTTACCACCCGGCTACAATCATAATGAAAAGTTTACAAAGTTTACAAAATGTCAAGCTCTCTTTGCCTGCAGCAATAAGCCAGGACAATTTTGCAAATGAATTTCATTTTTTTCTCAATTGTTTTCATGCATTTTTCTGATCGAAATAACACTTCTCAAATCTTTATGTGCAATCTCTACAACATGTTGTCAGCCATGCACATAATAGTAGCAGTTTTCTCATTCTTTCCAATAAATTGGACATGTATCAATTGTTTTATAACTTTTCTCACTGCTTATGTCATATCAGCCAGAGTAAACTGTACTTATGAATGCTGGAGAGTCACAAAGTTTTTGTTGATTGCTTTAACGTAGCTGTGAACTCAAACTCCACATTTTGTTAATGTAATGTTAAAAAAATGAAATGTTAATCAGAAAACTTCAGTTCTCGCAACTGAAAGCCATTAAAAGGTGTTAAAATTAAAAGCAACCAGACCTTCCTCTGGTTGCTTCTTCATTAGATTAGTGAGGGATAATAAATCAACACTAAAAACAGATGCTAAAGGATAGCTCAGTACTGTGGGTCAATAGTTTCCAAAGATATTGCTGTTGCATTTGCTCAATTGATTTTTCTTAAATTATAGTGACTAAGTATTTTCTACAAAACAATGAAGCCATTCAAAAACATATAAGATTAGCATAAAATAGTGAAAGCAATACCTGGGATTCACAAACACACAGACAAACTCCACACATTGAAAGATATATTTATATGAATCTGATTACACAACCTAAAAAGAGGTGATTGTTTAAGAACGGTGTTAAAACTCGCACAGGAGACAAGAGATGAGGCTACATGGGAAACTAACAGACACACAAAGATGAATCATAAGCTCCCTGGAAACAGAAATAGCCATAGAGCTTCATGAGTGCTTTGAATGATGCGGCTGTTTGTGTCTTTATGTGTGTTTTGTGTCATGGCAGCGCTGGAGGAGACAACAGCATTTGCCCCATGATGAAGCCATGCAGATTGGGGTGAAGTGAGAAGCCAGCTCAGATCTTGTGCAGCAGCACAGTGTGTGTCACCTTGGATCTGAGGGCAGGGAGTTAAAAAAAAAAAAGTAGGAAGGGGAAAAAAGCTGGACGATTATATTTAACAATATCTCTATACAGCTGATTCCAGAACCATAGAACAGGTTCAGCAGCATTTTTTTTTTTCCTTGGAGGGGTTACAGAACCTAAACACGTCCAGGTTCTGTAATAATCAAGGTCACTTTAACAATAATAAACTTTAGAGCATATAGGTGCAGACAAATTACATAAAAATAGTAACAGAGAAACACAGAAGTTGCATAAACAATCAGATTGTGCGTCCTTGGAATCTTTACATCAACCATTGTTGTTCTATATTTCTTACATTATCACTGTAAAAGGTGGATTTGCTCTCAAGTTGTTGCTGGGCGTGCAGAACAGTACAAGTTGAATCAATAACCTCTGAACTGCACATGTTTGCACTAAAGCCAATAGTTGTTCTTTACATAACAATCCTCAAAGGTGAGGCCAGGCTTTTTCTTTATCCAGGGCAAGTAGTTGCTGTGTTGACAGGGAAAGACCTACTGTGGCTCGTCATCCACCTCATCAGTGTGGTGGAGGTCATTCAGAGTGACAAATTTAGTGCCCCATTCTTTTAGCTTTACTGTCAAAAATACTCAAACTCCTTATTCTAAATGAGGCAACCAGCAAGTTTCTGATGTAAAACCTTTCACAGCAGAGCAGAAATAGGCATTGGGAGTGAATGCAGTCAGATACTTTTATACTGATCATGCCAATGCAATGCCTGTTACTTTTGCATTGGATTGGTTAATCCCTAACAACTGTATTATTTCCTAGGTAAAAAAAAAAAAGTCATTTATCTTAATCTTAATAATATTAATCAAATAATTTGTCTCTTAGTGTGTTCCGCGTATGTTTTTTTTTGTTCTTGTGCTGAGTATCTAACTTCTTTTAGTTCTATCTCTATATATCTTGGTTTTGACTTTTACTTCAGAGGCATCTCCTTTGGTTAGTATATTCCACATGTTTTTGATTCAACCCATTCTGATTTCATTTTGTTTTTCTATTGTTTTTTTTTAACTTCTTTCTCTTTAGCTCCTTATTTTTTCTCACTTGTCTCCTATTCTTTTGATTATACCACATTTTCCATGTCACCAATTGCACCTGCACAACATTAAAAGCCTCTGTTTCCGCATTGGAATGGTGCAGTCCTAGTTTTCAACCTTACATTGTATTCTGGAGATTGACTAAATTTTCTATTTTGATTTCATCTAATGTGAGTACCCTTTTTTGCTCTGTTTGCTGTGGCATAGCTCATGACAAACTTTAAATATGACTTTTAAAAATGTCACTGATCCATAAAGGCCAGATTTGTGGTGTTCATGACATTAAGTTGTCCTGGTGACAGACTCAATTCAGTGAAAATGGACACCATTACTTTCACTGGCTAATGAGACTGTAGAATCAGTCCAGAGAATGATACATTAAAATCTAGTCTTCATTATATTTATTATGCACATTGCAGTCCGTAGCGTAAGAGTTGAAAGCTATGATGCAATTAAGTGAAATCTCAACGATGTCAATCATTTATCTGACAGGCCAACAGAGAGAGAAGATTTGGCGTCGGGCAGAAAGGCAGAAATCTGGAGATGAACTGATCAGTGAGGCAGAGTAGAGAAGCTGAAAGGAAATGAGGGAGAAAAGAAGAACCTGGGTTCTTGTGCTAGCTATACTGGCATGTTCAGCTGAGAGTAATAGTATGTCAACGTCTGAAATGAGGCGACGGACTTTGATGTAATGCGATCACATGGTGGTGAAAGGACACCGGTGGCTTGGGTTGCCTGGTGTCACTTTGATTTCACAGCATCAAAACTGCCAGACAGCTGCTTCAAATCCTCAACCCATCAATAATAACAAAATTATTCCCAACAAACTTTTTTAATAGCCAGCCCTCTTCTGTGAATTTTAGTTTTGTCTGCTGCTCTCTGCAGGCCCCTCTCTGTGTGATCGCTTTAATCACATAGATGTAATTAAATAGTCTATACCTCTCCGCAGTAATTTCATGGCATCAGATTCACTACTCAGATGGGAGACAAATTGAGATTTTCTGCTGAGTCTCAAAAAAAAGGTCCCAAAAACTATTTAGGTTTGATTAATTTTTATTCCTCTCCTGCAGGTTTGTGCCATATCTCTCCCCCAGCTGCTCATTCCTGCTAAAACAAAACCTCATGTTGAAAACCTTCCTGCTGAGGGAGGGTCTTCACTGCATGTCTGTGTAGAGAAGAACCAGCCTGGTTCATAGCATTAATAAATGCTTGGAGTAGCTTTATGAGTATAAACAAGTGGGCGTGGGCGTGGGCGTGTACGTGCGTGTGTGTGTGTGTGTGAAAAGATCATTACAACCATTCCTGTGTTTTCAATCTTGGAACAAGTTCAGAAACACAAGGACTTTGTGTTCACAGAACAGGAGGAGGAAGGCGAAATCTGGGAAGACATTATTGGCCAATGCTTATATAAATAGCTTCTGTCATCTGAGTGCCGTTTTGTCACAGTATGACTATGCATGTAGCTCTCAGTGGCACTCTGCTTCCCCTCATATAACCTTTAAAGGCCAAACAAAGAAGTCAGAGCAAAACTGCTTTTCTTCATACTAAATACTAGCCCCATTACTGTTTTGAATATATATTTTAAAAGCTCTAAATGATTCACAAGGCCTTTTCATAAACTGGGCTTTTGACAAAGGGCCCAGAGGATATCAAGTCGCAGCTCACATCAGAGCCAGAATACTCAGCTGTGGTGCAAATGATGAATAACTTAATAAGGTTTGATCTCGTCACTTCCATTTTTTAAAATTAATACGTACTTATTTCTTTGTTATAAATAGAGCTTGACTTTTATGAATAGAGCTTGTGTGTGCATGACAGATGACCTTTCATCATGGTGCAATTATTGGCACTCTGCTACTTTGTACTACCAACTCCTTACAAGTAGTATCACATTTCTGTTGTAATGCCTAACAAGGTTAGAACATTTGAACATCACTTTTTACATAATACTCAGAGTAGTGGGCCTGGATTCTTGCTTATTTTTTCTTCCCTGGAGACTGTGACGGCCATGACAGAAGGTTGATATCGTGTCAAGCGATCCAGTTCATGGTGATTTGTCCCTATCTTTTAAAACGCTATATGTTTCATGGTGCTTTGTGATACGAGGCACTTTAAAAAAAGTACAGATTTTTATGCTATGACATCAAGCGTTCACCCTGGACAAGTACTTAACACAGGGCATGACATGCTTTTCTACATTTTCATTATTATTTTGACTGTATTCATTCTAGTTTTTGTGACAAAACGCAGTTTTCAGATTAGTCAGATTAGTCTTATGGGGGACACTAATGCATTGGCTTGTATTGTCAGAAAAGACAGTGGTACATGGCCTGTACTTGTATAGTATTTATCAAGTCCGGAGCACCCCCAAAGTACATCACACTACATCCAGTTATTCATCCATTCACAGGCTAATGGTGGTGAGCTACTGGATAGTAGCCACTGCTGCTCTGGGGTACACTGGTGCATAAATCTGGGTTTCCGATGGACATCCATAGAACGTCCTAGCAGACCACAGAGGGTGGGTACAGTTGTCTCTTTACATCACACAAGCATACCAGTAAGTATATTTGTCAGGTCTTTTTTTTCTGCTCTTTCCTCTTCACCTTGAGGACAGCTCCAGTCAGCATCGAAGTTTGACCTCCTGAATCGTCTCCACACTCACAAAACCACACTAAGCTGTCACATCTCACCCGCAGTATGAAAATCAGATCAGCACGCTGAGCTTCAGCTGGTGTCTTGTGAAAATTCACAGAGTTTAATGAAGCACATACACATTCTCACACACGCTAATGATACAGCTGGATGTTTTGGTATAATTAGAGCAGATCTAGGAGACGGCGTTGCACAGGAATGTTTCATGAAAGAGATTTAACTGATGGATAGACAGACGAGCAGAGCACTGGGAATTGTGTCACAGTTATCTGATATCCTTGCCTTGAATCTGAAAGTGTAAAGCAACTCTGACAAAATCTCAAATTATTTCTCTCTTTGCCCACTGGCAAAGACTAAATTAAGGTGTAAATTTCATCTACATCTCCTTTAACATAAACAGTAAAATCAGTCAAATCTGAATTCAAGGATCATCAACCACAAGCTTTATAGATAGGACATGTTTTTTTTGGAAACATTTTATTAAAAATATGTACCGGTACTGTGAAAAAGCATTTGCCCTCAACAGTTTTATTTATAAGAAAACAAATAATTCAGTTTCAATTCTTAAATTAAAAAAAAAAAAAAAACGTTTTTCAACTTGCCTTAGTGTGGAAAAAGTAAGTCCAGATTTTTGACTAGGCTACTTGAAAACCTTCCTGTATTTTTTTTTTTTGTTTGTTTGTTTGTTTATTGATTTATTCAGAGGCGCAGTTGCTGTTGAGCTTAGAATAATTGATAATTGTCGTATTGTCTGCATGTGCTTCGTGTCCTGAACTGATGGTCAGATATTCTCTTTCAGGATGTTCTGCTGAGCAGAAAAATTCATGGTTCCATCATTTATTGAAAACCTTCCAGGTCCTGACACAGTAAAGACGTTCCAGACCATCACATTAACACAACTATGTTTGATTTTTGGTATGATGAAATTTTGACACTAGCTGTAATTGAGCACACCTTGCAAAAACTTTCACTTTTACACTGTCAGCTTACAGAACATTCTTTTATGTTCTTTAATATTCTGGGTTTCCAATGGACATCCATAGAAATGTCCATCAGATATAGAAATCTGGGAGGGGGGGGGTTGTCAAAGACATGGCTGCTGTCCTTTTTTTATGGTTTTTGTTCTTCCCTGGCTACCTTGGTTCTCTGTGATTTTTGTAAGTTTTTTGATAATTTTTCTTTTATTGAACCTTCAACACTACTTGATGTGTCAGTTTTTTCTGCATTTGGGTCCATCAACAAACACATAGAATGACAATTGTAGCTTTTTAAAATTTTTATTTAATTACATATAATGAGTTTTGGCTGGATAGCTTTTCAAAATGACAGAAATTACCTTTTTTTGATCGGAACAGATTTGTCTTGTTTTGATTTGAAAGGAGCATCCAGGAATTTAATATTGTATTTATAGTTCTTCTTCGAAATAATAATTTTACATTGAAGACAACATGAATAATTTATATTTAATCAATAAATGCAAATGCCTATTATTTGATCCGTTTTCTTTAACGTGGGCATTGTTCAGACCAGCTCAAAGAGAAGACGCTTCATGTTTCTCTTCTTGAATAAAAAGCTTTTGTAACAGTTGGATGATTTTTGCAATGACTAAATGTAAACTGTGGCAGTTGAATAAAATCGTTATATAATGTCTGGAACAGTTACAAAATTATATATATGTATATATATATATATATATATATAAATTGGTAGGAAATACATACAGTTATGGAATCTTTATGTAATATATGAGAATAAGATTATTGTTAGAATTTTTCAGGGAACATTTGGTGCAGATAATCAGGTTCTGAATCTGGAGTGGAAAATGTGCTAGGACTCAGACTTGCTTGTTGTACCATAAACAATGTGAGTGTGAACATGTTGCTGTTCCCTGAAGATATTTCTTTTTCACTTTTCCTAGACCGACAGTTCTTTAATATTTAAAGACTGAAACAAAATGCATAAGATTTTTACAACCCAAAGTCACTTATTGTAAAAGATTGTTTTTCTTTTTGCACAGTTAAATTAAAATTGTGACAGACCTTTATTATATAAGGTCTGTCATAGTTTTTAAAATAAAGAATGTGAGAGCAAATAGTGTATTTTTACTTTCTTCAGACACAGAAGTATACATATGCTCCTACAATTTAATATTATTTGAATATAAAAAAGTTTACAATGATTTAACAATAGCAGGTACACCTGTGAATATATTTAAGGCAACAAATAAAACACAATGTTTCCTTGTGTGACATTGTGAAAAATGTAAAAGAAATTTTACATTTCTTTTACATTTTTACAGCAGGATGTGAACTATGGACCTCCACAGGTCCGGTTCATTCTTGAGTACAGTTTCCATGTGTCTGAAAGCGTCATATTCATCTGATCAAACACAAATAGAATGAAACAGTGCAACCATTATACAATTGAAGAACAAAATGGGCTCTGTGTCCCAGAGATGGATGCTTGATTACAAGAAGCATGTGTATCAACAGCAAAAAATGTTTTACAGAGATCCAAGCTGCAGCTGGTGTCATTATCCCCAGTAAAGTCTTACAGTGACATTTGGTAATATGCCGCTGCAGATTTTTTGAGACACATACTGTGGTCTGATTAAGCTAACATGTAACTATTTGGGCATAATGACTACAAATCCATTTGGAAGAAAAGGAAGAAGCTTGTAAGTCTGAGAACATCATCCCAACTGTGACCTAAAGTGATGGCGCCTTCATGGTGTGTGAGTGCTTTGCTGCTTGGAGGGTTCACAAAATAGGTGGTGTCTTGAGAAAAGAATAAATATTAAAGTGACATCTAAACATATTTGTGAGGAATTTAAACTCGGGTGCAAACTGGTCCTCCAAATTGACAATTGGTAAATTTCCCAGCAAACTCAGGTGAGAAGTTTGAGAAGCCGTTTACCCAAGGAAGTTCCACCAACTCTTGTAACACCTGTATAGAGGTTCAGTGTCAATGTATACAAAAAAAAAATGCTTGTTAATTTCTTCAACCTGCAAAAGCAGGATGTGAAGTGTTTGATGGACAAATGGTGAGACTCTCTCTATGGTTGAAGAATAACTTTGGTATTTAGATAGAACTTAAATTGCCTATGTTTGTTTCACAATCAAGCCAAAATTTTGTTCTTCTACTTTTGTTATTGATCATAGTGTAAGAACATACAAAACATCAATTGGGCAATCTTCTTTATCATAAAGGGCCACAGATTTGGTATGCATTTCAACCAGAATGGAAACTGATGCCTTGGTGGATCAATTGCTAAAACAAGGACAAATCAAGAATGTTCTTTATTTATGTATGCAGATGATGCTGTCAGAGCTTCTCTCTCCACCTTGTTGAAGTCACTAATGGGAGTGTTAATGTCACACAAGTCAATGGTACTCTCATTTATTTAGTTCAGTGTTTGGGTTCTTGTGACTAGACAATCTAATTATGTCACCTAGAGTTTTCTAAATCAGTTGAGTGGAGGGTAGGGTTAGTGACTAATATTACCTTAACAGTCTTGTTACTTGAAACTTTACTTCCCTAAAAAATGTTGTTGTTCTGACAACTGTTTATGAGCCTGCTACTTCCAAGCAGTGGTCAGGATCGAAGAAACAAAAAAAATCCAGGTAAGTATTTAGGTTTGTGGTGCTTTAGGTAACTTAAAATCTTCTTCTTTTTTTTCCTGTTATTATTTTTCCATCAGTTTCATGTGAGTTTCTTTTAGATTTTGTTTCAATTCTGAAAGAGGATTCTTTATATTTGTGCATTTTTAAGGTTTAGCTGCTCAATAGCTCAACCAAAGAACAGACATGCAATTTATCCTTCAACAAGAGACACTTCTAGAAATGTAACACTGTTTCATCTCCTGACGCTTGTTAAATAAAGTGTATGTATAACAGTAAGGTGCTCTTTTTGTGTTTTTTAAAGTGAAATTTGTGAGGAATTCTGAATTTTTCTCAGATATCTTGGAGGCTAAATTATCCTCCAAGATACCTTTTTGTCTGAGGTGAGGTAAGGGCACAGTTAGAGATGAAGCTGACTGTAATAAATTCTGCAAGGCCTGAAGTGAGCAGAGCAGGGATGAGAAAATTTGACAACTACTGATGGTGAAAATCCTCCAACCCTGAAACCACAATGAAGTGACAGATTCTCTCCCCACTCATCTCACACCTTAAGCCCCCCTTCCACACCCTGTAATGATAAGTGAGTAGTTTATGTAGCCCACTGAGAGCTACAGAATGATAAAGTAATAGTCATAAGTAATGCAAGAAGCCATTAGAACCGTCTTAATGTGTCGTAACACATCATGGCAAGCCAGAGATAAATCAGGTCCCACCAAAGATGAGAGGGGTTGTCCTGGGCGATGACTGTCTGTGACTTAAATAAAAATTAATTAATTTAAAGTAACAGCATGCAGGCACATGAGGTCTTTTGTTGCTCACTGCTTTGATCCTCAGATTGAGAAAGACTGAAAATGCAAATATAAAGCCTTTTGCTGAAATTAGGTTAAATGATTATCTTATTCTTAATACTGACACGTTCTCACAAAAATTCCTGCTTTAGATGTGACTTTACCGTTGCTGGGTTTTTTTAACTTACTCCTCATTCTTAGTGTTAGTCATCTATTTTTTTGCTTTTTCAATGACAGCCCCTCCGCTAAACTGTGTTTCAACATATCTGCTGTTGTAGCATTTAAATTAGCCCCTTTGAAGACGGTGATCTGAATGCAGCGAGATAGGCAGGAAGACGTGCCTTATGGATGCAGGATTTTCTTTTTTCTTATTTTTTGCTACACACACACATATACAGTCTTTCTGTCCTCATGTCAGCTCAGAGAGGTTTAGAGGTGCTGCAGGGGTCTTTTTCCATTAAGGATCTCATCCGTTTTAGGTCTCTGTCACGTCCTTCCCGGCAGCTAAGCCAACATCAAAGATGTTGGTGGAAACACTTCTAACAGGTTACAGTTCTGGCCCTTCATCCTCTCAAGTGCTGGTTTACAGTGTAGGCAGAATGCAAACAAAAATAACGATCCCTTTTTTTTTTTTCCTTTTTTAATCAGAACTTTTTTTTTTTTTTTTTGCAATCATTAGCATATACACAACAGCAGCACAAAAGTGTATTTTTATCTAAGTTAAACAAAAGATTTATGTGGTAGTCAATTATTTTTTTTATCAAATTAATATATGAATGCTGTGACATGTATATATGTAATCAGCAACCTTTAGTCAATACTTTGCAGAACCACCTTGTGCTGCGATTAAAGTTGCAAGTGTTGTGCCTCATTCGGAGTGGAGCATACGTTCTAAATTGATAAATTACACATGACTGACTGAATGAATTAATGAAAGAAAGTGTAGATTCCAGCATCATATGGAAACGCAAATGTCATGAGACCAGGGATTCCAGAGGTGGAGGTATGCCTGTGGATAAACACTGGGTTCAAAGACAAAGAAATGCTATGAAACCCAAATGTGCTATAGGTATGAGTGAGTTAAAAAGTCTATAACATGCTGTGTCTGGACATCTATGGGGATTCTTCTCACAATTCAGTTGTTGCGATACGGGCTGCAGTTCTAAATAAAACTCTTCGCTGTTAAACTGCAAACTCTGCAAAGAGTTTAGAAACTGGCTGCAGAGACAGAGGCTCTGCAGGCTCTCTGTCTGCAGAGCCTTTCCTCCTAAACGACACCATCCCTCTACCAAAGATAAATAACTAAACTTTTCAATTTTCACAGTCTGTTACAAAATAGCTCAAACGTTTGAGTGCATTCTAAGGCACTAGAAAGCAAGCAGTATTATATCTGGGGATACAGTTCATATACCCACAGAGGTTAAAAAAGGCCTGTACTTGTGGTTCTGATTTGAATAGCCCTGAAGGGTTGCTGTGGTTTCAAAATGTTTTTTGTGTAAATCAGGGTTGAAGTTCTGAAAAACCAGAGGGCTGTTTCACAAAAGTGGATTAAACTGAGTTTTTCTGGATATCCTCTTCTTATAGCTAATCTTGACCTGTTGTCATGTTTTTTTCTGTATAAATACCCAGAAGATGTGGAACAAAAAAGAGTAGCATAAATGACTCTGCTGTCAGATTGACATGTTATAATGTTGATTTCCATTCTTCATTTATTAGTTTAAACTTGTTTATTTGAGCAAATGACAGTAATGATTACAATGTCTTTTAGTTGAGAATGGTTCGGAAATGTATATTTTGGGCTAATTTTGCATGAATCGATTTGCTATTGCTTCCTATTGTAGCGGCAGTTTTCCTTTTTTTTTTTTGAAGATGCACATTCACCTCAACTATTTAAGCCTGGCTCAACATACTCACATCTGCTGAGACTGGTTTGGTCTTTATGAAATGGATACAGACCAAACCAGGATGAACCGATGACGCTATGTCAAGCCTGACTTTATCTCTTACCCTGGATTTCCTAATCCTGTTTTTGTGGGGGAAAAAAACTTCCCACAAGCATGCACCAAGCATTACAGAACAGCAGGTGAGGAGTAAACATCATAAACTGAAAGGGAACTCAGTCAGAGCCAACACATATAGGCAGAAAATGAAGATCAAGCTTTTGAAATGGTTCGGCGGCAGAAGAAAAAAAAACAGTTTTAATCAAGGTTGAAAAAAGCAGCAAAGGAGCACATGAGCAGAGTGACTGTGATGAATTCCCTAAAGCCACAGACAAAGCCTCACTCCAAACCCTCCCTTTCTGGATTTTCCATTTTTTAAGCTGCTTTCTTATATTTTAACTTTTTACCCTGTACTTTGTTGCCTGTGAGATGGATTTTTGAACTGATTCACACACAAATATCGAGCCAGTAGTGCTACACAGAGAATTAAGTGACAGATGATGTCAGATGTGTTTTTTCTGATCTTGATTTGTGTAAAGCTATTTGAGTAAGTAGTACCATATTGTCAAAAGTATTGGGTCACTTACCTTCACACACACACGTAAACGAACGTGGTCATGCTCTAAATCATGTTAAAAACCATCTGGAAATTTTAAAAAAAACTTTTGCCAAGAGGGCATATAGGGGTGTGTGTGGGTGTCGAGTAGATGCTCAACAGCGCCACAGCAGGTTGGGCCAGGAATTTTAACGGCCCATTCACACACAACGCTTTTTCACACACTGCACTTAACAATACAAAGGAGCCTAAAGAAGCCTTTCAGATTATAAAGTGGCTGAAAAACAGGCTAATTTGAAAACAACAGGATCTAGAAACACACTTCGGTATTTTTTTGTAGCAAAATATGAGTTAAATTTAAAGAAGAATTTAGAGGCAGTACTTGGAAAAAGAAATAAGAATAAAATGTAATGTAAAAAGGTCAGAAGACAGACAGACAGACAGACAGACAGACAGACAGACAGACAGACAGACAGACAGACAGACAGACAGACAGATAGATAGATAGATAGATAGATAGATAGATAGATAGATAGATAGATAGATAGATAGATAGATAATATAATGTAATGTAACATAATATAATATAATTCGAAGCAATCCTTATTTCTACATTTGTAAGTAAAATAATTGTCCGAAATTTACATAAATAATTATGATAACGCTTAAAATAAATCCAGAGTGCTTAAATGACATACATTTCCAAAGATATGGCAGTCTGACATCTTAAAGCGACAAACTGGGTTTCAGCGTTTTGCTGCATAGACGGAACATGTTTTAAGACTACATTTCCCATAACCACCCTGTGTTTTAAATCCCCCTCCAAGTAAATGAGGTTTGTGGGATTTGAAGGCCTTCAGCGGTGGGAGGCGAACCTCTTCCAAGCGTGGCTCTTGCTGCTATGAACTACATTTCCCACAAACGCTCAAGCGTTAACTGCTGGGCTCATCCTTAACCCGAGAGGGGATTGGCTCCCTGCTTCAATGCTGCAGGCAGACACCGGCTTTATGAAGTAATAAGGTGGGTTTCTTCAAAATCCGAGATGGGAGGTTGGGGGGATGTGACTTAAAAAGAAATAGCACAGAGGCTGCAACAGATAGAATGGGTTACGCGAATTTTATAGACTAATAAAAAAATGAATTGAGAGCATGCGAATCTTCTGTTTCTGTGTATAGGCTGCAGGGCAGGGGACTGCACTCTTCATCGGACACTCTCTGATCTATCTTGATTTTTTGATTTTTTTTTTTTTTTTATCCCTATTCTCGTCCAAGATCTGAGGTTCTTTTCATGTCATCCCTGTGTGGATTCGGCATGGCGCAGCAGGAGAAGAAGAAGAAAGAGGAGGAGGAGGAGGACGAGTACAGCCTGGAGGCGAAATTTACCGCTGCGGTTAAAGTGATCCGGAGTTTGCCGGATGAAGGTGATGAATCATCCCGATCTGTTCTGGGGGGAAAAGGCAATTATAAAATAAACCCAGAGTTGTCTAATTATGCGCAGTAGTCCATGTGACGTGCGCGCCTTGTGGAGTGTAAACAATCCAGGTGACTGACCTACATGCGGAGCTGTCACTGCCCCCATAAAGCTGCTGCACAAGGATAAAGAGCCGTGATTAAGGGAGTCCGTCGTTTGTCTGGTCTAGAGGCTTAGATCATGGATTAGCACACAATTCTTAAAAGGAATCTCTTATAATGGTTTTTTTAATGAGGTTTTAAATGTCATCCATCTTTTCTTCACTTCTTAGGTCCTTTCCAGCCTTCAGATGACATGATGCTGATGTTTTATAGCTACTATAGACAGGCTACCATGGGGCCCTGTCACATCCCCAGACCAACTGGCTTCTGGGACACTGGAGGCAAAGCTAAATGGTAAACTTTAACTTTTTTTGAAGCTGAATTTAACTTAGAAATATTCACATAGGCCACACAAAGATGAATTTATTAGAGCTTAACCCCACTCCCATGCTTTGGAGATCATTTGCCTTGCCTTGGAACCGTTATTTTTTGTCAACAGTTTAAAAAAATATATATGTGAAAAATATATATATAGAAGTTATGCTGCAGCTTTAAAGATAGCCAGAAGAAGTCAAGTTTTCAGTTTGCCACAAGTTATGCACACCAGCGGTCCTTTGGGCCTGATATCCTCTGTGTTTTACATGTTTCCCTGCTCCATAGTAACATCCCTGCAAAAGCCTTTGATTCATTTACTTTAAGCAGGAATGTGACGACAGGAAAAACGTCTAAACTGTGCGGCTCAGTGAGTCCTAAAGATCATGGAAGTATAAATGATACAGCAAACATCTGAAAAGCAGAGCTCATGTTAGACAAGACCAAAGCTGAACTTTCTGGCCTTTCTGTCATCGTTAACAAACCTGCTTTTCATCAGCAGGGACAGGAAAGTTTATGGTTAATGGAAATACTTAAATACTTATTTAGGGAGAAACCCTGTTGAAGGTTGCAAAAGGCTGAAGATTGGGACTTTGTCTTACCTTGTAGCAGAAAAAAACAAATGTGGCGAGACTTAAAAAGTGACGCCCAAAGACACTTCCCACCCAGTCTCACTGAGCTTGAGCTAACTTTCAAAAAAAAAAAAAAAGGCCAAAGCTTTTATGAAAATTATTTAAAACATAGAGCGCAGGGAAACTTAATGAGTTGTATACGTTTTTGAAGGCATTGCATTTTATCACTACCCAAAGCTTACTGCTTTATTAACTTTCTGAAAAGACTTTCAGAGAGACGGCTTCGCTTAAGTTATTTGGCATTCAGCTCTTTCCTCTGTGTTGAACTTGGACTGTGTTGTCAGGGACGCATGGAGCTCTCTGGGAAACATGACAAAAGAGGAAGCCATGAAGAATTACATCGACCACATCCAGCTGGTAAGCTGCTTTCCCACAAAACAGAAGCTTAGATTACAGTAACGTGTTTGAGTTCTGCTCCGTGCGTCAACGTTTGTGCGTGAGCGTTAACACGCTGTCATATCCGCTTTGTGTGTGTATGTGTGCGTGTGTCTGCGTTGTTGTCAGATTTTGGAGACCATCCCAATCTCAGAGGAAGTTACAGAGCTGGTGCAGAGGCTCGGCAACTTCTACACCGAGGTGGATGGAGAGGGAGAGGAGGAAGGAAACCATCCAGTCAGGAGGCCCTTCACCAGGCCTTTTGCGGATCACGCAGGTAAAGAGGATAAGTAACATCAGAGTGTTCATGCTGCTTCAGACCTAAAGGCACATCAACTGTAATCAGAGCATACTGTGTTTTTGCCTTGTGTTCGTATCATTAGAGGAGCTGGTTAAATCGATTAAGAAGCCATCAATGGAAGGCAAGTCTTTGACGTTAGTTGCTTTAGATTCAGTAGAGATAGGTTGTGTTGTGCTTTAGCCTGGTCTAGTTAAAGACCAAATGTGTGTTTTCATTGTTTATGTTGTATTTAATTGACCTGTGTTCATGCAGAATTCAGAATTGGTCAAAGCTTGTGGGTGTGTGTGTGGGGTGGGGGGGGGGTGAGTGCGTGTGTGAGTGCGTGTGTGTATATGCATAATGTTCTGCTTCTTGCAAAAGTATTGATACTCCCTAGGGGGCTTCTCCACATCAATAACCCTTGTTTCAGTTCAATTCAATTTCACTTTATTGCCAAAATCACGAGTAGTATATAAGACATAGATATAACTGGAAACAATAAACTCAATTCAAAAATTCTTTATTGATCCCAAAGGGAATTTAAATTGGTGCAAATGGCAATATGTATAAAAATAAAAACGTGCAATACTGTAAATGTGACAATTAATGTAGTGTAAACAGAACGAACTGTGCAAATATATTACAATTTTGTTAAAAATTGAAAACCAATTAATCACATTTACGTAAGTATTCACTCCCCATGGGTGTCTTTATCGTATCATTCCTCAATTATCGCAATAAATTTCTTATCGTGATAAGATTTTGATTTATCGCTGTCACAATAAATTGCAATCAATGATGTTTAAAAACCCCTGAGATTGTCCGTATTGTTGGGCTTGTTATTTCTACTATTTTACTCCCCTGTTTGTTCAATGATAGTATCAATAAATTTGAAGATATGATTAACCCGTAATTTCTTTTCTTTACTTCTGGAAGCTGTAAAAGTATTGCTTTGGCTCTGGCCATCTAATTTAAGTTTTCTAGTAAAATAGTAGGTTGTCTACTCTTAGGTAATACCAGTTTCATATGGTTAGTGTGAACGGTCACATGACCAGACCTCTTTATTTGCTGCCTGAACAGCTGGAGGTAAATGTCTGCCTCAAACTTGTACAAGAGGACGTGAGTAAAATACTTTTGATAAACAAACACAACTATACAACTTATGATCTTTAAGAGGTCTTCTACTGACATATAATGAGAATTTTTTCACAGAAAGCATCTTTTAGTCATAAGAAGAGTAAATGTAAGCCTAGCAACAATTGCTGCTGGCATGCTACACTGATAGCGCTAAGCTAGGTGTCAAAGGTTTTGACTTTGACACCTTCATTTTTTTCCATATAGTTTAAAACTGTCAGATGTTTTAGACCTTCTAGGTCAGAAAAAATCCTCAAAATGAAGTGTTCTCCATCAGTCATTCCCACAGTTAAAAAAGGTTTTTATCTTTAGGTTGAAGTGGTGTGAATGTTTGACAAGACACTGTAGATCCTGAAGTGCTGTTTGTCACTTTCCAGGCTATGGGGATCTGTGGGAGGACATACAGAACGTCCAGGAGAGCGACAGAGACAGCAGTGCCCTGAGACGAAGTGCGAGCAGTGAGGAGGCAGAGGCAGGCAAAGTGATAACAGAGGAAAGTGGGGAGAACTGGAACGACGACTTTTGCGCCGACAACGTGGGGACCAGAGGTACAATGAAAAACCAGAAATTCAAAAACAAAAAGAGACATTGTCAAATGTTCCTGGTTTTCCTTTTGACTCCAGATTGGGACCAGGACCCACGCTTTTTAACCGTGGAGGACAGGCGGTGGCGGTCTGACACCAAGGGGTCCAACAGCAGCCTGGAGCCCAGCATGTCATCCTTCACCAACGGCACACACAGCTCCCTCAACAGCGAGGTGGAGGAGGAGGAGCTGGCCTGCTCCATGGAGCCCACTGGACTCCATAACCCATACCTGCACTTTAATGGATACTTTAACGGTAGGACTTGATTGTTCTTGTGTGTTTATTTTGTTTTCTGTGTTCTGTAGAGTCTCTGTGTTGTCCCGTCTACCCCTTGATTAGTTACACGTGTTCCTTGTTTCCCCTGATTGTCTCCCCTGTGTATTTAAACCCACCTGTGTTCCTTGTTCTTTGTCGGGTCCTTGTCTAGTCGTCTTGTCTTGTTGCGTCAAGTCTGTTGTCAGTTGTCTGTTAAGTTACCAGTTGCTACCAGTTTTGAGCCATTAGCTTTCCGCTCATCTGTGCTGCCTGGAATTGTGTATCTCTGACATATTCATTAAATTCATCATTCATTCTCTACAACCTGGGTCCACTGCGTCTGCCTCACCACCTCTAACCGCAAAACATGACAGATCCCCCACATTATTACTGGGTCAAAATGGTCTCAATAAGAACAATTAGATGTGAAAATTTCATCTTCTTTCACTAAAAGCAAAAGAATGAGAAACTTCCAGTAACACTATATCACTATGTAGTTCTTAATTATGAATTTGGTAAATGTTTTTTCCTGAACTTTTGAATTGAAAACAAAACAAAATGGAACTCAATGAAAATAAAACACAGCTTTTTTTCCCTCACTTTATTAGAGCTTCATGTTTTTGCAGACACTATGAGCTTCAAACATTTTTCCTTTTCGACTTGATTTTATTTTTACGGTTGAATCTTTTCTGCATAGTTCTGAAGTTAGTCAGTATCTGACTTTCCATTGACCATCCAGTTGTGCAATTTGACATTTCAAAAATAAATTTGCTTAATGGAAACATGGCATATTTGGGGGGAAAAAAATTGATTTTCAATGAAAAGTTTCGGCGCTACGATCAAGTGATTATCGGAAAAAGTGATTCAGAATATTTAGGAATTGGTTTATTTCACAACAGTGGGAACACTTTTCTCGCGTTGCACGAGTCACATAATCAACAACCGGATGTTGCCACCGGTGCAAACCATGAAGAAGAAGACAGCAGGAAGTAGTTGGAGAATCGTGGCGCGATTCTCTTTTTTTTATTTTTTCTAGTAACACATTTATGTTTTTGCTATGCTTTGTTTTCTGACCATTCAGACGACCACGGTGCAAATCCTGAGTGGAACCATCGACCCACAGACTCTGACAACGAGGAATTCTGTGACTCAATGGAGCATCTGGCCATGGAGGAGGTTTGCCGTGTCTCTTCGTCTTCCTGATGAAAATAAATGTCAGAACTAGAGATGCACCGGTCGGACAAACAACGCAGCTCTGAACTGGAAAGTTCACTCCTTATCGGATTGATTGGCAGACAGTAGTTTGGATTTTTAAATATACGTAAAGCTAGAAAGTCCCACAATTTTCAGCCTATAGACACATCAACCTACAGCAAGTACATCACAGCACTTTGTAAAGTTATCGGATAAAAGTCTGATAACAGTTTTCGACAAATTTTTTGATGCTGGAATTAACTTATACATTTGCAAAAACACAAAATCTTACAAACTATTTTTGGTCTGGTTTCTAGTGCAAATATTTTAGCACACTTAAAATAAGACAAAACTTACAAATAACTTTTCAGCAAGATATGAGAACTTGTTTTATGTCAATGATTCCTTAATATTGATTTTAAAAAGGTTCTAGTTCCACTGCCAGATTATTTCCCTTGTAACACGGGAAAAATGTTGCTTTATGACTGAAATAATCTGCCAGTGTGAGTTTTACTTTTTCATCAACATTAAGGAATTGTTGACTTAAGTAATCTCCTCTATTTTGCTGAAAAGTTATATGTAAGTTAGTTTAGTCTTATTTCCAGTGTACTGAGATATGTGCATTAGACAGTAGACAAAAAATACTTGTTTTTGCAGTGCCTGTCTTTATTTTCTATTGGATTCAAAAGTACTACATTTAAAATAACAAAAAAAACTTCCTCATTTCTTGTTTATTACATTGCTTTAAAAAAATTGCAATCTTTCAGTCGGACCTCCAAGAAAACCACAATTCATGATGCAGGTGCAGGTGGTTGTCTTTTATCGAGAGTGCATAACTCTATTCCGCCGTACCCGACTCTCGTTTCGTGTGCAGCGGCTGCCTCCGTCTAAAGGCCGGTCCCCCGGGTCAGGAGCTACATCGGCAAAGACGAGCGACGTTTGGTTTGAGAGCAGCACAACCCTGAAAGATGCCGAAGATGAAGGACCGGCGGGAGATTTCTTCATGAAAGAAAGAGCGGCTCCAAGAAAACACAGCAGCTCCTTGTCGAAACGAGGACGAGGTGAACCTGCAGTAGTTTCCCTTGATAACACTGCATCACTAAAGGGGCAGTATTATGTGTTTTCCAGGCATTTAGTGCCATTTTATAGCATAATCAAGTAACTGCGTTAACTTCAGTTATTTAAAAAATTGATACATATATCAAATATTACTTAAAAGACATTTCACTTTGTAGTTTAATGCCTTGAATTTGGGCCTCTTTAAAAACTCCTGCTCTTTCTAAGACTCTGCCTTCAGGAAGTCATCCTGAGTCCTGAAAGCAGAAGTGTGATGACTAGCCTTTTAACAACGCTTATACCAGCGTTTCACTGAGAAGTAGCTCGTACAATGAGCTCAGCAGTTCCGCCAGGTGTTTGCTAATTTCCACTGGCTAGTCTGAAGGAGCCGAGTGGTGGGGTTGCACGAGATAGCTGCTCTGTGAGGCGGAAGCTCTGTAGCTTGAAAACTGCAGCTAGGAGGAGCTTCATTCCTGGAGGCGGGGCTAGGTCCAACCAAACGTATTGCACAGCTGAATAGTTGCCATGGGAGATTAAGGCATTTCTCAAATATGCATGAAAGAATCAAGGCAACACTACAGGTTTGTTTTTGATGAGGGAATAAAATTATAACACAATGTTCAGCTCAAAAAAGTCGAATTTTAAATAATACCGCCCCTTTAAAATGTTAATTTTTCCCCACAAAGTTCTTGCTCTTTGATGCCTCTTGTTCTGTTGCAGGTTCGCCCAGAGCCACCTGCATCCCTCTGCGCTGTGTAAGCGCAGACGCTGCCTGTGGTTGTGCGTTGCGGAGCAGACATCCTGTCGTTGCTACGAGGGGAAACACGAACGAGCAAATAGCAGCTGCTCTGCGGAGGCTGCAGCACAACATGGCCGATGTGCTGCACAGGCTGCACGCTCTAGAAGAGCTCACCAGGTCACAGGTGGTCAACCAGAACCGCCGGCTGCTTTATTTGCTTCAGCGGCATCCGGACTTGTTCTGTTTACGTCACATTTTTGCTCACCTTGTTTAAAAGATGCCTTTATTTTCTTATTTTTAGTTAAGATCTCCGTCTCCAAGAGAGGAAAGCTTCTTACCTGTTCCACGAAAGGTTCTCGTCATTTCTGTTCTCTTCTCACTCTTATTATTACAGTAGCAAAGAGTGGACATCAATGGTATAAATATTTCTATAGGGTTTTCTGCATAAAATTATCATGAGATTCTTTAGTTTTGAGCTGACAAAATTAATCACCAACTTCCTAAAACAATGCCCTGAGTCATTTCTTGGCCAAAATTGATTTTAGCAACAAAAAAAAACGGAATTACCACTTCTTTCTTTCTAAAAGTTGTTTTAGTCAAAAAAAGAAACTTGGCACAACTAGTTAATAGGTTTAGGAATTAATTTCCTTTTTTTCCCCCCAAATAAATCAAATCATCATACCCCTCACCCCCCCCCCCCCGGAAAATACAATGAAAAAACGGCACACAGGCATTTCGTTGCAGGTTAAAAATTATATTTTGGATTTACTCGTGTAATTATCTTATTATTTAAGAAGGTGTGGACGACGGATCCAACCTTTAAGTTTTAGAGAAAAGAAAAAGCAGAAGAAAACTTTAGGTGCACATTGTTTTTCAATTCACTTGATTTTATGAATGGCATTTGTATTTAATGCAACCATACGCTGGACTTAAAATCTTTTGAAGCTTTAAGTATGCACAATCATATTAAAGGAGGCATTTAGGTAACGGTGAGAAACTTATTCACGTATTCGGTTGTGGGATTTACATAATGTGATGACATGAAGACACTAATATCAGACCTAGCTTTAAAAAGCATTGAACATATCAGTGAGGATAGTTTGTTAAAACCTCATGCAAATCATTATACTTATTTAAAGTGTGCTGAGATATTTGCACTCGAAACTAGACCAAAAATACCAAAGATTTTGACATCTAGCCACTTTGGTAAGGTTCAAGCAGTGACACATAAATTTGCACCATGGTAACCGGTTTATGTATGAAGCCCAGAAAGCTGTAATTTTTTTACTCCTAATCATCTTATGAGCTCAAAAATGATGTTTTTCCACCGACAAATATCCCATCACCTCAGTAGAAAAGTTAATTTTTGGAATAATGAATTATGAGTAACATTTCACATTAAAGCAACATGTTTACAAAACATGTTTTTTTCCGTAATTATTAAAACGGTCTTTATGTTGTGACAGTTTCGTATGAGAAACTGTCAGAACATGCTAACTAGCATTAATGCTAACTAGCATTAGCATTAGTGGCAGGCTTTGTTGTGGTGAACCAGCTGTATCTTAGCAAAGGGCAAGCAGGAGGGGGTGAGCGCGAGAGTGATTTACAGCGCAAAGACCCTCCTCCTGGCAGTGATTTGTTGTTTCTGAATTTAATGTAGTTAGTGCTGGGAGCACTGGGAAAAGGCAGAATATTAATTCTAACAAATACGTAAGAAATAGTCATGTTTTTTAAATAAAAGTTGCATGATACATGTTTAACCGAAGATAAAGACTTTCATTTTCTCTAGATATTTATTTTCTTATCTAAGGAAAACAGCATGAATAGGAAAATCCACCTATAGAAGGAATAGCGGCTCTCAGCTTTCACATGTTGTTACAAAACGTGCTACAATCGCTACCAAAATGTTATTATCATTTGTTCACTTCAGTTTATGCCGGTTGCCTGTGTGTGTTGTAGCTCCTGAGGCCATCTTGGTGGCCTTTCTACCTCTCTCCACTCACTGTGGTGTTGACGGCGCTCTGGCCTCTTATCACCCACTGGCTTGTCCAACTTTATTTTCAGCGTAAAAGAAGGTGAGCAGGATCCATGCCTAATAATAATAATAATAATAAAAGCTAACTAGATTTTAATGTTTTATTTTGACTCAGTCTCCACTTTTCTGTTCACAGGAAAATACCGTGAGGGTTCTGACACTCGACAGGAACCAAAAATGCACTTTTGTTTCGCCGTGGCTTCACTTAAGCCAACGTTCCAGATATGGAGTTATGAAACTTAAATCTGAAAGCTGCAGGAAATTGGTGGTTTCTCCTAAGTAAGGGGAGCCCTGTTAGGTGTGTGAGAAGGTTTAATTATAGCCTGTAGCCATAAAATGACTGAAATGAAATGATAGTTTATGATTATACAGTGACTGTAGTTCACCAGTATTGGGGGTTTTCTAGATTCTCATTATTATTTATTCGGTGGATCATGTTTGTGCAGTTTAGTTAATTTTAATGTCTTGGGAAGATATATTTATAAATTGTAAATCAGTGTTTAATGTGTGTATTTTTTTTTACATTTAAATAGGCTGAGGGTATTTCTCTTTATTCTGATATACATTTCATGTAGCAAGCAGAAATTATAATATGTAGGTTGTCGCTGCAGTGCACTAATAAATAATGATTCCTCCTTCTACATGGAGAGGTAGCTGAGTCAATAGCTGACTGCTGAGTTTTTGTAATTTAGAAAAAAAAATTGTGTGATGGGAAAAAAAACGAAAAATATATGCTTTAAAAAAATGAAAAACAATAATAGCAACAAAGAAACTGCTACAGAAGTATTGAACAAGTGTTAGGGGGTTGCAGGATGTGGTTTCAGGTGTCTGTTTATGTCATAAATCCTCCTACATTTGCAATGTATACTACAGACAATCTATATTAGCCTTAGCTAATCATTCATTTAGTCATTTTTACAGTATAAATTAAGATCATGGACATTTTAGATAATCTTGCAGCAAGACTAGTTGTAATATGTGACTGTATGAAACTTAAAAGATAAAATAAAACTTTTTTGTAAGTAAAACTGACTGTTTATAGGCCAGTATTTAAAGTTTTTATTAGTCTGTGGTTGTTGAAAACATTCCATGCACTAAGTATTGATTCCTTCACCTGATATTTGCAATTTTTTTTTTAAATACTGGCATGTTTATGAGCATTGGTGCTCGTGAATCTATAGAAGCTACTGCCACAGTCAGCTCATTTAGCCTATGAACCATCCCAGTTGTATATATGGGGTGCTTATGGAGAGAAAATGGAATGAAATTTAAGCCCCAAATAGGCAAAATAAGGACTCTGTGTTAAATTATCTATTTGTGTTTGGGTTAGAAAAATTCTGGGTGTTAAGTGGAACCCAGCTAGGTAAGAAACACACACACACACACACACACACACACACACACACACCCACACACACACACACACACACACACAAAAAAACAAATGTAAAGTTTTAACCCAGTTAAAAAATATATACTGTATTTATTCCCAAAGGAAATAAAATTTTGTTGTAGATCTTACTCTTATTTGGTCTCTGGCCCTGAACTGTAGCAGTGAGCGGTTTGAGCCACAATATTGTTTGATAACATCAATAACATTGCCTCTTGAAATTTTATTTTTGTAATGTAGTTTCTCAACTCTGCCTCACAAAAGATTTTGTCCTTAAATGATATATATTTTTTGCACTCTATTTAGGGGAAAACTGAAAACACATTTATTTAGTTTTTCTACTGTTTTTGTTTATCATGTTAATATGTTGTTTAAGTATTTTGTGGACAAACTTGTTCCAAATGATGTCCTAACAAAATAATTCAAAAGAGAAACCACAAAATCGCGTAAAGGTCAGAAGCTTGCTGATATTTTTAAATTAAATAATAAGAAGTATTATTGATATCGGCGACCACCTATACTCATTTGATAGTATATCAATATTCAATTCTACATTCTGTAGATTATAGAATATATTCCACTTGCTCTGGAATTTGACGTTATAGTTCAGGTTTTATGTACATTTTTTGAACCCTACTAAAAACTTCTCCCAATTTTAAAAACAATACATTGTTTCCATGATTACACATCATAACAATTGTCTGAAAGTAAACAAATAAGACCAAAAAAAAAAAAAAATCGCATCTAAAGAATTAGAAACCACAGGGAATAATTGTCAAAGTATGCAACATCTCAATAAAGGAAACACGTCGGCCAAGAAAAAAAAACATAACACAACTACTCCATCACTATTATAACTCCAACAATTTATTCTGTTAAAACAAACTTCAACAATGCATTCGAGTCGATTCTCCATTATTTTTTCAACTTTCTCAACCAACGGAACTAATCAAAACAAAATATTTTTCGACAGGGACCCCCTTTCTTGTATTGTTGCCACAACACATTTGACGTCATATCCGGTTTATCCCCTTCCCCCCTTTGTCGGTTGTCAGTGCTGCTCTGCTGAAGTTCGCAGTTGAACTTGCTATGCCTGCTGTGGAGAAGCTGAGGGGAGCATAGCGACGCCTTTAACTCTCGGGGACAGTGACAGAAAGTGACTCAGACTGCTGCGGCGCATATTAGCGGATGATGTTTTCCTTATCAATGTCCGTCCAGCCACAGGTAAGAAACGAGGAGGCCGAGCTAGCTTTAGCATTGTTGTTGTTTTTGTTTCTGACCTACACAGCTGGGCTTCGCCTGCTAGGTCAGACCCTGCTGTTTATCTAATTAAACCACATTAGTTTGTGTGGACATTTAAGGACACTCAACAATTGTACATATGTTTTCCTATTCTACCTTGGTGTACATTTAAACTATTCCAGCCTTGCTTCACCACATAGAGTGATAGTAATACGCGGAACACTTCGCGTGTTTTAGATACGGCTTTAACATAATTCTGGGACAACAAGTTGGGTTTTGATCGCCGCTGTTTGAATCATCGCAGGTGACTCTACCTCTCAGCCACCTCATCAACATCCTTCACCCCCTGAAGAGCTCAGTGGGAAGCAGCAGCAGTGTCACCTGCACGTCAAGAAAACAGCAGGAGCATGCCCCGGATGTAGATCTGCACCGAACAGAGGTATAATGCAACAACTCTGGGCGACGTTGAATTGTTCAAATATCATCTGACGTCAGTCACAGTAAACAATCTGTGCTTCAAGATTATGCTTTCATTTGTTTCTGATCGTCTGGGGTTTTTGGTAATTTTTTCGTGAGATGTGCTTGATTTGTTTTTTTCCTCCTCAAATCTGGAATTGTGTATATATATATTCACTCACAGTTGCAGAGAATTGTTTGGATTCAACTTATGGTAAGCTATTTCAAGTCATAATCACTCATACTTTGGGTGCCAGTGATGTGTATTCAGCTCATCAAATTCCCTTGATTCTGACAGCAGACGTGTTGGTGACCAAGATGTCGAGACGAAACGAGTGGAATGAATTATAACCAGGCCTGTCGCAATAAGAAATAAATCAATTAATCGCATGATAAATTAAAAAAAGCTCGATAATTTGTGTTTGTATGTTTTATTTTATGCGTGTCTATCTAATTTTCTACCGTATAGTGGGTGACAAATCTCTTCAGCCTGCCATTTTATTTAGGGATGTCAGTATCCATTTTATTTGCCATTTTGTTTATTTATGTTGGAGATTTAAAATGTCTTCCGCTTCCAGTGTTAAATGTCCGTCAGAAATTAAAGTTTATGGATGTTTAAGAGGGCGAACTTGCATTTTTATGCCATTATTGTCTCAAACCAGCAATATTATCATTTATCGCAATAACTTTTGGGACAACTTATCGCCAGGAAAAAAAATATCATGACAGGCTGCTGATGTGAAAAGAAAAAGATATTTATTTTCTCAAATATAACAGTAATTTTGTAACCTGTTCCTAATATCAAGACCTAATTTGTATTAGAAAACAAGTACGAGGTGTTATTTGTTCTTTTACTTGTTTTAACATGTGTGTACTGTGGTCTACACAAATATAAAACTACTGCGAAATTTGACGGGTTTTTCTAGTAACAGTAGGAGATTTCTGCTGTCAATCAAAAGCTGCGACCCGTTAAGTTTAATTAATCTAAACGTGGGAAAATATTCAGGGTAGAGAAAAATCTATCAAACTCTAATAACAATTCTGAAATTCAGGTTTTATTCTTTTTTAATTTTTGGACTACTCTTTTGGATCAGATTGCGTTATAGAGCTCTGTACTCCTCGTTTGAACAAAAAACAATTGTTCTTGAACCTTAACACAAATTTTGTGTTGTCTGCATGCGTGTTTTTCAGTACGCGCTGTCCGCCGGGAACCTCCGGGAGCTCGGTTTGTCCGACCTTGGAAAGCAGCAGCTGGACGAGCTGGTGAGCCAGGTGTTGCCACGCTTGAGCCCGCAGGAGGCGCCCCCTCCGGCCTGGGGACAGTCGGCATGGAGGACCTCGCACCTCTCCTCTCGCTCCTTTTTCCACAATAAGCACGGTGAAAACAAGCAGCTTTATTTAGAAAAGAATTGTAGTTTTTCATCTTGTTGTCTCACAATTAACAGTTGTTGTCTGTTTTGCTCAGGCTTTTCGTTGGGCGCCTTGCCCCTGATGCCTCCTGTTTACTTAAACAAGCGCCCGTCTCCCCTTCAGGCGGTCTGCACAGAGCTGAAACACTGGCCAGGTAATTGCTGATTATTTGCATTTATGAGCAGTTTAGTCAACTGTGATCGCTGAGAGACTAATAAGTCGGACTAGTTACAAAGTTTTGCGATGTGTTCCTGTGAGAAATTCACCCAGTTTGTTCACGACTCTGTTGGTTTTTCAAGCGATGTTTCAGAGCAGAGGCTTCAAAACTCTGAGGACCAAAACCAGGCGAGTGCAGTCGGCCTTCGAACGGCCTGCCGAGTCCGAGACTTTCGCACCGTCTTTTTTCAAGGTGGGTTCTGAAGGATATTTGCCCACCGAGCAGGGCTGGGTGATAAATCATTTTTATCGATGAATCAAAGTTTAGTTTTTGAAAAAGTTCCAAATAATTTGTCCAAAATGGTTCAGATTTTTTGGATAATTTCTTTTTTTTAATTCACCAATGCTCTCATTGGGTATCCATTGTTCAGCACAAACTTGTTTGACAAGCAGATTTTCCAGCTTCTATTTATTTGATTCAGATCAACTCTACAAAGGAAAGGAATGTAAGGGCCAGACAGAGAATAAGTCATAATCTTACAATAAAGATGTCATGACAGTGAAATCTAAATAATACGAGGATAAAGTTGAAATATTATCAAAACAAAGTAGTAATTTGTAATATTGGTACTAGTTGCAAAGGTAATAGTTGTGAGAATTTCAACACAAAAAATACAAATTTAGTTATCCAAGATTTATCCAAAATTTCCCCTGAAACTTAAAGATGTTCTCCTGGTAAAATGGCATTTTTTTTCTGCTAATATTATGAATATTTTCTCGTAATTAAACAAAAAAATTCTGCTAGTTTCACTCAATCTTGCTGGGTTTTTTTGGTTTTGTTTTTTTTCTCTACAGGGTTTCCTGACGCGCGGTAAGGGGCTGGACGCAGACAGCCTGGACGGTCTGCTGAGGAACAAGAACATACCTGATGGACAGCAGGAGGCGTTCAAGAGGGGCTTCGCTGAGGGCTTCCTCAAAGCTCAGGCGCTGACGCAGCGCACCCAAGGCAGGTTGCACTCCTGATCCAACCGAGAGAAGAACTGATAGCAGAACTAAAATGGCTCTGTTGTGACTGTTCAGACTCTCTGAGGAGAACTCGTCTCTTCCTGCTGGTCCTGCTTCTGGTCGGGCTCTATGGCATCTCCAAGACGCCGTTCATATCTGGTAAACGCCCGCCTCTCCTCTTTTCTCTTTTCCCAGTTACGCAAAATTACTTTCCCATTTTCGGTCCGTATTTTAGCTGCTCGATCGGCTTAAATCGGGTGTAAACGTTTTCCACGGAGCTCAGCTTCAGCTCCGTGCACAACTGAGCTGCTCGCTGCTCTGACTAGATAACGTTCCTGTGCTGTATTGAACTTGGACAGTGCGCTTCCGAACAACAACAGGCCTGGACTCAGCCGTGGACCCGGTGCAGATGAAAAACGTGACGTTCGAGCACGTGAAGGGCGTCGAGGAAGCCAAAAACGAGCTGCAGGAGGTGGTGGAGTTCCTGAAGAACCCGCAGAAGTTCACGGCCCTCGGAGGAAAGCTGCCAAAGGGTGAGACGTCATGGGTGAAAAATGGTCCCTGCAGTTATTGCGATAAACGATAATGCTGTTTTGAGACCGTTTTCAAGTGAAATGCTTTAGGGCTGAAACAATTAATCACGATTAATCGATTGTTGAAATGATCATCAACCAATTTAGTAATCGAATAATTGTTTTTGGGAGTGTACAGATTCTAAAAAAGATCATTTTCTCAAAGAACAACACAGTCAGAGCAGAAATGAAGCCAAAACTGCACAAAGAATACTAAGGTGAAAAACTTTCTTTAATATGTTCAACCCAGAACTCAGCTAGTTCAAATTCTGTAACAAAATAAATAAATTAAATTATAAATCCATTTAAAAACTCAAAAAATAACTTGATTACTAGACAGTATATATATAGATTTGTTTTTGGTTAAACGTTCATTGAAGGCATGATATGTTATTGCATGTTGGGGAGAAAAGATGTCCTCATTCACAAAAGTAGCTCAAGTATTTGCAAGTTTTAATGTATTTCAAAAACTATGTAGAAAAACAACAACAACAAAAAAAACTTAAGGTGTTAAGTGAAAAATCTGTAAAGTGTGCCAATCTTTATCTGATTAATAGCCAAAATAATCAATTACTAAAATAATCATTTGTTGCAGCCCTAATATATTGATGGTAACGTAATAACGCGAGTTTGCCCTCTGAAATCTTCAAGTGGCAGTTTGAGGTTTTCCTCACAAAAATGAACATCCAAATAAAAAAACAAAACAACCAGTAACGATAAACAAAATGGAAATAAAAGCCAAAGACAATCAAACCTATGAATAAAAGTATGATTTCTCTGTAAACAATGTTTCCCTTCAAAAAATATTAATCATTAGAATGAAAACTATGGAGCTCATTTGAATTTATTAGTGACAGGTGTAGTTGTGGCATCTTTTTTGTTTGCTTTACTTTTAACTTTCTCTTCCGTCTCTTTTTTTTATTTTAGGCGTTCTGCTCGTTGGTCCTCCAGGGACAGGAAAGACTCTGCTGGCCCGAGCTGTGGCCGGAGAGGCCGACGTGCCGTTTTACTACGCCTCTGGTTCAGAGTTTGACGAGATGTTTGTTGGCGTTGGAGCGAGTCGCATCAGGAACCTTTTCAGTGGGTAGTTTTTCCTTCTTTGGGAGCCTAAAGAAGTTTACTCACTCTCATCATGGACATGGATATCATATCAGTTGTATCGGGCGTCTTCTTCTTTCGAGGCTGGAATATTTAAACGGTTAAATGGTTTTTCCACCATTATAACATTTACCAGCTTGTACACTGGGTTGATTGACAGCGCTAAGACCCTCCCCTGGGTCTGATTGGTTGTTTTTGGTTGGTGTATTTCTTCAGATGGCAATAGCAGCACAAGGAGGAAGTGGAGGAAATCTGTCTTTTCACAGGTTATCTGTATTAAACTGTCACAACATGGTAACAGTTTTAACAAATATGTAAAAACATTTTTTTAAATAAAAGTTAGATACTAAAGCTTTAATTTTCAAAAAGGAAATTCAGTAAAGTATTTTTGAATTTGAATGAAAATTTTAAATGTCCATAAGATATTTAACCCCATATTATATGTAGTGTACGCATATGTATACATTCGATTGTTTCTGTATTTTCTTTTCTTGATCCTTTGTGGATTTCAGGAAATACATTTTAGATTCAAAATTATGCAGAAAAGTCTTATTTAGAAAAATTGTTGCAGTTGTGTTTTGCATCATCATTTCTCTATGAAACACACCCACGGTGATTGTCAATCCCTTGAGCTTTGTTTACTTCAACGGGTAACATATTAAAAAAAACCCCGAGGCATTTATTTAGATGTAGCTGCTGTTTTCTCAGGGGAGGCTAAAGGTAACGCTCCGTGTGTGATCTTCATCGACGAACTGGACAGCGTGGGAGGGAAAAGGATCGAGTCTCCTATGCACCCTTACTCCAGACAGACTATCAACCAGCTGCTTGCCGAGATGGACGGGTAATCTCAGAAACGGTCGGCTACATATTTTTAATTTGGCTCGTTTTTATTTAAAAAAAATCTCCCATCTTCCAAGCTAAGCATTTGTTTAAGCCAATCAGAAAATGACCCCAGAGACACTGACCGGCTCTTATTATAGGTTTAAACCTAATGAGGGGGTGATCATCATTGGAGCAACTAACTTCCCAGAGGCTCTGGATAAGTACGTTTTATGTCACTGGGTAATGCACCGCCCGCCTTTCAGGTTCTGCACAGCTGTACGTTTACTCTGTTCCTGTGTTTGTGTTCGAAGCGCGCTGATCCGCCCGGGGCGTTTTGACATGCAGGTGACCGTACCCAAACCAGACGTGAAGGGACGGACGGAGATTCTCAACTGGTACCTGAAGAAGATCAAAGTAGATCCAGGTGAGCTGTTGGTGTCTGTAGGCATTACTTCATTCGAATCAAATTATTTCACACTCCTCTTGTTTCATGTTCACATTGAGATGAGGGGGCGGAGTTCTCTCTGTGGGGGCTCGTCCGGTCAGAGTGCAGCACATCTGCATAAGGGGCAGCGAGGCCGGGAATAAAACAGAAACTACCAGCAAAATATCAATGAAGAAGAGAGAAATGCAGACTTTTTCTGAATTGTTTCAAATATTTCTGCATTTCAAAAGATAAGCTGGTCAGCGCTGATGGGAAGGTGAATTAAGACGACTCTGAACATAGAGTCAGAGCTAAAACTGATTAGATAATTTAGAATGCTCAACACAAAGTCTGGATTTAAATTCAGACATTGATGCTCATAGTTGTTCTCATTTAGTCTAACTGGTGAAAAAACTAACGTTTGTAGATGTGCAAAGCGATGGAAAGATGCCCCAAACTCTCACAGGTGTAATTGTAAAAGGCTTTTCTGAAAAATATTCACTCAGGAGGCTTTGAACACTTTCGTAAAGCATTTTATGTCCACTTTCTGTGCACCCAAGTATTTCCTGATACAGTAAAATTGTAAGATAAAGCATTTTAAAAAAGCTCCTACTACTACAGCCAAGCAATTCCCCGACTACACGCCTGTTCTCTGTTCTGTCCGCAGCCATTGAGGCCAACGTTATCGCCCGGGGAACAGTCGGATTCTCTGGCGCCGATCTGGAAAATCTGGTGAACCAAGCCGCCTTGAAGGCAGCAGTCGATGGCAAAGACATGGTCACCATGAAGGAGCTGGAGTTCGCTAAAGACAAAATCCTCATGGGTGTGTGGCGTAGTTGCAGACTGTAGTTCATTTCCGGGAGTTCCAGCTCCCGTAAATGGTGTGGCGGCGTTTATTTTGCTGTGGCAGAGCCATCAATTACGTCTAGAGGAGACCCTGAATGTCCTCGTCTTCCTCCTTTTTTTCTTCAAGGCCCTGAGAGAAGGAGTGCAGAAATAGACCAGAAGAACAAGCTCATCACGGCGTACCACGAGTCTGGTCACGCCATCGTAGCGTACTACACCAAAGACGCCATGCCGATTAACAAGGCCACCATCATGCCCAGAGGCCCGAGTCTGGGACACGTAGGGGAATCCAGATCTAGTGTTTTTTTCTTTTGAACTACGATGTGTTTTTTTTTAGCGTGATTTAAACATTTGAGAGCCTCTCTGTCCTCCAGGTGTCCATGCTTCCGGAGAACGACAGGTGGAGCGAGACTCGCTCTCAGCTTCTGGCACAGATGGATGTCAGTATGGGCGGCCGTGTGGCAGAGGAGATTATTTTTGGCCACGAAAACATCACAACAGGTTGGAAACAGAGTCATTAACGGGTGATTGGGAGAAGGACGTATAGAACATTGTTTACTAGGACTGGGCGATAGACCAATTTTATAAATTAATCAATTTTCTCTTTGCTTTTTGACTATTTAATTTTTGGTAAATCGGGATTATTTTTCTTCCATCAATGAACTCTTTGGGTTTCCATACTTCAGAATGTTGTCAGCAACCCCAGGGCGGCCATCTTGTTTGACTAGCGTGTTTTACAATTTCTATTTATTTGGACTTTGAATTCAAGTCAACTCTCTGTGTCAGGAGAGTAAAGTCATAATTATACAAGAATATAATCGTAATATTTGGAGAATGAAATGGTAATGTTACAAGAGCTTCGACATAAAAAATAAAAATTAATTATCCAAGCTATTTTCTCAATAAAGCAACTTTCTTGTAATTTTAAGACGTAATTCTCGTAAAATCATATCTTCATAACTGAACAAAAATTTTCATAACTTTTCACAACTCGCAGAAGGAATGATTGAGCTAAAATTCACTTTTAGAAAATGTTTTCTGTTATTTGAAATTCATTTTTTAGAAAAGAAAGCAAGGGGGGGAAATAAATTGATTAAAGAGATTTAAATTTTATGCCATATCGCCCTAATGTTTAGTGTAGCTATGTTTCCATCAAATTGTCTTACGAATTTTGAGTAAATTTTATCTGGTAAATGTGTTCCCATCTCCCCTCTCGCGGATTAACTCAAGGCGGCGTCAAAACTTTTTTGCAAAATTGAGGAAGTTGTGTTGAACTTTGCAGTTTCCAACAACCTTTTCTAATGCGATATCTCAAAAGACATTGACGTAAACGAGGTGTTGTCGTTTCTCCTTCTTAAGGCGCATCGAACGACTTCGATAGCGCTACCAGGATTGCTAAGATGATGGTGACCAGATACGGGATGTGTGAGAAGGTAAACCGAAAACTTTCAACTAACGGCAGAAAAACGTCGTGCTTATTTACGTTCTGACTCCGCTCCCCGTCTCTCAGTTAGGCGTGATGACCTACTCCGACCTGACAGCCCAAAGTCCGGAGACACAAGCTGCTGTGGAGCAAGAAGTCAGGGTTCTGCTGAAGGTCTACCGCGATCGTATTTACACATATGAGCCTTCTCTGCTCCTGTAAGCCTTTTGTAACACCTGTTTTGTCTTTTTTTTGTTGTTTTTTTCTTCAGGACTCCTACGAGCGTGCCAAATCCCTGCTGAGGTCTCACGCCAAGGAGCACAAGAACCTGGCCGACGCTCTGCTCATGTACGAGACGCTGGACGCCAAAGAGATTCAGCTGGTCCTGGAGGGCAAAACGCTGGAGACCAGATAAAACCAGCAGGAACACAGCTGGGGAATGAACGGGGATGGGGGATGGGTACATTTTAAAGAGAATTAAATCAGAGGCATCCATCCTTAGTGTCTCATTTTTAAAAAGTGCTCCACTTTATATCCTCATGACTTTGTGGAAACTCCCAAACAGTTCACGCTGATTCTTAAAGCAAAGAATCATCATCGTCGTCATGGTGCGTTCCGATGCCAGCAGATCTTTTATTCTTTTTGAGCCTCGTGGTTCCGATGTGTGGAACGCCTTTAAATAAATAAATCTTTTATGGCAGGGTCATAATCTCACATTGAAATTTGTAGGGGGAAAAAATATCAACTTTAATTTATTTGTATTTATTCTGTGGGAGGAAAATAATCAATATTAGATTTTAACTCAACCATCAATGACATATCGGAGAGATCTTGGTACAGACTGTCTAGATCCTGGAGTGTCAGGGAGTGTTTTACAACCCTATGAATTATTATTATTATTAAAGTTATCTATATTTTTTTGCTTAAGCAAGTTCAGTCGGTTGATGTTTCTGTGGTTTAGATGTTTATTTGTATTATTTTAAGGGTGACATTTTTGCTGATGAAAGAGTTCTCAAAAATAGGTGCAATTTATTCTCTACTAACCACATTTACTTTTATTATTATCCTATAATAAATTATATAAACATCAAGTCATGTGAACAGGGTAGAAAACAACCAGCACAAAAAATGCCAGAAATTCTGAGCCATTCTTACAAAATTCAGACTTTGTCTTGTTTCAAATTTGATCTTTTTATAGAGATTCAGACTCTGATGGTTTTGTTTGGGGAATTTTCCTTTTCTCGCTAAAATAAATAGAACTCAAATTGAAGGCAGGATTTTTTTTATTACTTTCAGCATGAGATTATGCTGCTGCTATAAAAGAGGAATCCAATTTAATCGTTTACCCACGTCTGTCCTTACTTGTAATGATTTATGAATGTATGGATGAACTTTTAAAGGTTCATCCCTCATTTTTGCTGGAGGATGTTGCGACGTTAAAACACGGGGAGGTGTTTCACACCAAGATTTTGCTAAGATGGTAAAAATGATCAGGTAATGACACAAAAATGCTTTAGCCACCATGTTTTCCATCTTAGTGTTTGAAGAGGCATAAACATCCCCACTTCCTTCCTGCCTTTGCCCTCCACAGGTATCGGCTCCTCCATCATAAATTTTGGGTGGATGCATAACGAGCCACTTTTTACTTCAGTGCGTTACTGTCTGTGCACTTTATTTTCTCATTTTAAAGTCAAAACTATCCTTATTTATTTCGTTTGGCTTTTGGAAAGCCTCCGGGTGAAACGCTAGTCTGCTTGTGATTACAGATGTGTGAAGCGAAGACAAACCGAAGGGCCCGTTTTGCGTCTCTCTTCTCCTTCGCTGCGGACAAATCTCCTGCCCACATTTGCTTCTGCACATATGTATTTCATTTTTTTCTCTTTGGAAGCTAAGATTTCTTCAGTGCGGAGAAGTGACTCTTCACCAGTGAAGAAATGTATCAGGCTGGCTAAAACTGAACCTGGAAGCAACATCCTAGACTCTGAAAATGTTTGGACATTTTTAATTTATTGTGGTTCATCTCTGAGGCAACTAAGAGCATACGCCAAGTTTAGAGCAGTCCTTTATTTAAATCTGTACCATAATCAACAGAGTTAGCAATATTTTCTTGATGTTGGCTTCAGTTTTACACGTTCTCTGTTTCTTGATCGCTTAGCTTTAGCATGTATATAAGACTCAGTGGTGGGAAACCCGTGTATAAATGTATAGGAATGCTTTTATGCTCTGTACTCTCTGAAAGGCTCCACACTGTAGGTCGCTTTTATAGTGTGATAGACTGATTATGTGCAGCAGAAATAAACAAACTCCAAATAAAATCTTTAAAAAAAAAAAAGGAAAGTGGCCGATTTCTTCTTGTAAAACTATAGCAAATATTTTCTGCTCAGTGAAAAAAATCCTTATGTTTGCTGTTTTAAGAGCAGAACAAAAATGATCAAAACAGTACATCCATCACAGTTAGCATAAGAAGACTAAACGATAATCAAATCGATTTGAGCATATTTTACAAAAATTACCAAAATATGCAAAAGTGAACCAACAGCAGAGGAGGGACCTAAAACTAAAACAGGAGAGAGAGTAAATCACAACTGTTAATCAAACTAATGCATGATAATGTTGAGATTAGATTAGGTTTGAGTTGTTGTGCTTCAGCTACTTGACCTTGAGGTTGTGAACTGATGGCTGATGGTTTAATCAATTACTATAATCTGGACCAGTTGTTCAGATGTACTGACTATACATCAGTTGTCCAGATGCCGCTTCAGAGCTGAAGCAGCCCTGGTCGTCACCATTCCACCATGATGTTTGACTGTTGGTAAGATTGTCTTTCTCTGAAAAGCTTTTCTTTTTTTAATTGAATGCATACATTTCAAAAAGTTCCACTTTCACCTCATTTAGTCCAGAGATTATTTTCCAATAAAGTTTAGGGTGTCGCCCACAAATGTGAGATGTCTTTGGAAGTTTTTTTTTGGTCAATGGAGATTTTGACTTTGCATCCTCATTAATTCATTTATGAATGTCACTATTTTAAATAAACATTTAATTTGCAAACTAGATGTTTAGCTGGTAAGCTAAATATCTAGTCAACAAACCAAACATGTAGCTCCTCAATTCTAGCAACCATTCTATTTGGTTAGAAAGCTCAATATTTTGTTTGGAGAAGAATAAACTTACTCACTGCTATCAGTTTCAGACCGTGTAACTTACCGTACTTTATGACCTTCGTACATTTGGGCCTGTTGTCTTTCAGGACTGATTTTGACCTCTGACCTCACCAGAGTCATTTTGAGCGAGCTAATTCTAATAAAACAAAAATAATTTATTGGATTCATGAAACGGCAAAAGAGTGAAATCGTTTTAAATATTACTTGCCAATGCGGATACGAAGAGACTGTCGGTATTAAACAAGTGAATTATTATTATTATTTTGTATTAGAGTTGAGTCCTCGTGAACTTCGGCGACGTCACGCGCGCCGCAGCAGATTAGGCGGAAGTCGCGCGGCCAGCAGGCAGCTGTCATCGTAGCCCGATAGCCGCCTGCTGCTGCTGCAAACAACAAGATCAACGTTTGTCGCTCCAAGCGTCCGCACCTGGAGGTTCCGCTTACAGCCAACCCGGGCAACATGGACGAGGACGTGCTGACCACCCTGAAGCTGCTGATAATCGGGGAAAGCGGAGTGGGGAAGTCCAGGTTTGTGTATGCTAGCAGCTGCTAGCCTCTTGTTGATGTTGACATTGTCCTCGTTACGTAAGTTTATTATTCTCAACAGCTGCTGCTGAGTGCTAATGTCATTCTTTTATGTTTACTACTTGTTTAACACAAAGTGAAAGTTGCTAAAAAAATAAAAACAAACAACGTAATACTTATTGACTTTGTTACGTGTAACTTTACAAACGGCAGCTGTGAAAGTTTTGTTTTGTTTTCGCTCTGAAGGAATGATGCTGCAGAAATGTGTTGTTGTTGTGTTGCTATGTTCCTGGCACAAAGCTAGCTGAACGAGTTTCCCCCACGATATCCTGCTGAACATCCTGTTCATTTCCAATGTGTCCTTGTTTCCCCTTGCAGCCTCCTCCTGAGGTTCACAGAAGACACTTTTGACCCAGAGCAGTCAGCCACAATAGGTTCTACAGTCATAAATACACTCACATATGCCGATGTAGAACACAGAAACTGTTTCATGTCAGCAATGTTTCTCTTAAATCCAGTTTCTCGTGTTTCCTAAGGTGTGGACTTCAAAGTAAAGACCCTTGCAATTGAAGGAAACAAAGCAAAGCTAGCCATTTGGGTGAGTCTTCATGACCTCCATCGTCACCCACATTCACAAACATGGTGTAGTTGAACGTTTTCACCACACGGTGGCGACATCGCTCAGCAGTAAATGCTGGTGAGGAACAACAGCTGTTGAGCTGCAGCTCTGTGGCCTAGGTCACAGTAAGAACTGAAGCGCCTTTTAACAATGAATTGTAGAAACTAATCCTTATTCAGAAGGTGAAATGTTTGCTGAGTTTTTCCCCCCCCACAACAGGCCAAAATGTCAAAGAGATCCCTTTGTGGACTTATAAAGACTATTAGAGCAATGATCAGTTTATTAAAGGGTAATTTCTGAGTCGGCCAGCAGTAAATGGGAACGTTATCATTGAGATTAGCAGTGCATTGTACCAAGTGGTGGAAAAGGTCACTTTAAAGTCTGGTGCGTTTTTCTTTTTAAGGACACGGCTGGACAGGAGAGGTTTCGCACGCTGACGCCCAGCTACTACCGCGGCGCGCAGGGAGTCATACTCGGTAAACGGCTGATACTTTTCAAGTCAAACTACCCCTACCTTTCTGCTTTATTTTTATTTCTCCATCCATTGCATTTGTTTACCTCGTGCTTTGGTTATGATATTTTGCTTTAACTTGACATACACCGCCTTCCGTTAAGTCTTAAGACTGCTTGAACCTTTCCAATTCAAAAAGCCATTTATGCCCCCAGTACAGCTAAATAAAACTCATCTAATTACATGATCTTTTGAACAAGGAAATTATTTTATTTTTTAAGTTATGTACTATAGAAAGCTTTTTATTTTTCTTTCTTTCTTTTTTTTTTTTTTTTTTAAAAGAAACACCATTTTATTTCTAGTTTTAGGTTTTATAATAAAGAGAAATTTCTTCCAGATTTACTTGGAAGAAATCTGGAAAAAAAATTATTTTTTTTTTCCAAATCAATTTTGGGAAAAATTGTCATTATTTTACAGTGTAACCCTTCTTTAAACTTCCCCACAACTTTCTCCTCTGTCTTCATGATGCTGTTTATTCACTAATGTTCCCTAACAACAAACCTCTTTTGCCTTCGCAGGATGACTGGATTTATAGTAAAACAATCACATAGAAAACCTGTAGCTATACTTTTGGTTTAGCTCATACAATTCTGATTTTATATATTTTGAAATGTACAATACAGCACAACAAAAACTGAAGAAAATTGCCCAAACTTCAGATAAAAGTTTTTTAAGTTGCATAAGTGAAATTAGAGCTCAAGCATTTTTATACCAGCACGCTGACGCCCAGCTACCATCGGTAGCTGTGTCAACACAGCTACCGATGTGAAAATTTGGGCTGATATTTATAGACATTTATAGATACGTCCCAAACTTTCTGACACCATGAAAAAAAGACCACACTGCTTAGTCCGCTTCTGTGCTTCAGTTCAAATCCAATCAACAGCGATGATGATGCTGACGTGTCGGGCCTCCCTAATCACAACACACTGTTGTTGTGTGTTTTTGTCAGTATACGACGTCACACGGCGCGACTCTTTCACGAAGCTCGAAAACTGGTTGAACGAACTGGACACTTACTCGACACGCAACGACATTATCAAAATGCTGGTGGGCAACAAAATCGATAAGGTGAGTCACTTCCTGGAGTTCTGACATGCACAACGGGTGACTGACCCTAATGCTAAAAACAGACGTTTTAAGTTTTAATTTGACCGTTTTCATAAATGTAGGACAACTTACATTATTGTTCTTTGGTCAAAACAAAAAAAAAAACACTAAGCAGTGAAATATCTGTTTTATGCATTTTGTGCTGCTCTGCTGCTGTTGGCCTGGATTTCACTGTGCGTGCGCGGTGTGGAGCAGTGCTTTTATGGTTCTTAAACATCTGATGTGGTTTCAGGATGACCGTGAAGTGGACAGAAATGAAGGACTGAAATTTGCCAGGAAACACTCGATGCTTTTCATTGGTAAGCACTGGCCTAAGTGTGGAATCAGATGTTGTCGGTCATGTTCGTTTACAGCGAGAAAGCCGTAAAGTTCCAGCCGGCGCCAATAAAACTCTTCAAATTGCATTTAAAAGTTACAGCTGTCATTAAATGTCACAGAGGAAGTTATGCACACAGCTCAGATTAGCTGGGCTGGTTTTACAGTGCTTTGCTCACAACAAGAAATTGAGGGGTGCAGACAACCAAGGAAAAACTAAAATGGCGTTGTTATTAAAACTGAACTGCTTTAAGTGATCAAATCCATGTCAGCGTCAAATTGTCTAGAATTTGTTTTAGAAAAACTGAATGAAAAAGTTTAAAGGCAAAATTACAAGATATGATGGATTTAATCTGCTCTTTATTCTATTCTAATTGCTATTTCCTATTTAGAGATGCACTATCTCAAGATTTTCCTGGACATTAGAAGTTTTCTTTGAGTTCTGACTTGCTGATCCAGATTTTTTTGAAGAAGGAAGAAATTGAAAAGTGAAATATCTAAACAATGAAATCTTCATATTAAAATAAGAGCAACGTTTTCTCAAAAAACAGTCCTGAAGTTACAGAATTGTCATGAAAAAATTTGCAAATTTAGAAAAATCCTTCCTGTTGTTTAATGGAAATGGAAATGGACCGATTTCTCCTGGCTAAAACCGATTTCCTAGTTCTGGTGTAAAGAATTTGACATGAACTAGGGATTCACGATATATCGGCATCAACATCAGTATTGGTAAGTTTTTACAGATCGGTATTGGTCCGATAAGCAAAACTGAGCCGATTAACGACGGATGTTTATTTCCATCTTTTTGCTGATTGTGTTCATGTTTCTTGTGACGACGCAGCAAAAGATCACAAGGTGTTTAATTGAAGCAGAAAAGTTTTCACTGCAGTGATTTGTGTCACTAAACTGCACGCAGTAACTGCCTTTAATCATTTGTTTTCAAAGTTATGAATACTCTTATTGAACAGTGGAGAAAATAAGAAAGGACAATTTGGGTTTTTTAACACCATTAATTGGAATTTATCGTAACAACAATAAATCAAGATTCTTGTCACGACAAGAAATTTATCGCGATAAACGATAAAATAAATGCTCATCGATAAGTAGTGTTACAATTTAAAAAATATCTTTAGACCTGAAGTGACATTTGTGTCATCGTTACGTTTTGTTCATCTTCTGTAGCACTTTTACCTCCCTGATCACATTAATCCCGTCTTTGTTCAGAGGCCAGTGCTAAGACCAAAGATGGCGTCCAGTGTGCCTTCGAGGAGCTAGTGGAGAAGATCCTCCAGACTCCGGGGCTCTGGGAGAGCGACAACCAGGGTCAGAAGGTCCAGCTGGGGCAGCAGGAGCAGGGCAGGGGACGGGCGTGTGGCGGATACTGCTCCATACCCTGAAACCGACAGAAACGGCGACCTGACGGGGAAATGCTACGGACCAGAGAAACGGAACTAAAGAGGGGCAGAAGAAGAAAAGGAAGTTAATTGTTGGGAGCGCCGTCATCTGAACGAACACTGCAGTTTTGCACAATTACTGTTCAAACACCATCACTTGTTTGACTCTTATCATGTTTCGCTACCGAGCGCATCAATCGGCTTTTGGTCGGCGGTGGGCTGGTGCCCAGGGCGTCGCAGCAGCACACGTCTGGGGCGGCTCTCCATCATTTGCAACAGTTGTTCAGTTCGGCATTACTTTACCGGCATTGTGCCTGTAACATAATCAGATTTTAGGTTTTATTCTAAATATTTAATCCTAACCAATAATAAAAAAAAAATTATATCTCCTAGTTTATGTCCGATTCCCTTCAGATTCCTGACTTTATTACACCTCAGCACTGTGAATTCTCCAAAATGATTCATTAAACAGTCGAGGCCAGTTTCTGCTTTTTTTTTTTTTGCCCCCCGTCTTTACACTCCTGTTTCCACATCGTTACTTCCTGCTACAAAATATTCCCACTTATTGTTTTAAAGCTATTTTCTCAGCATATCAGCCTCTGTTTTCCGGCTTTACTCCATCTCTGGTGAGTTTTAGTTTTGCAGTGCTTTCTTTGCAATTATCGTTTGTCAACCATAGAATGAGAACATTCCCAACTCTTTCCCTCCGTCTCCTTCATGTATTTGAATTCCAGCTTTAATTAATACGTTATTATTCCTAGTTACTGTTACCTGGGAGAAGAAATGAATTTAATCTTGTTTTTTTACTGATGCTTGGTTGTGCTTTTCAGTCATGTACTGTCACACGTCGATCTGAGATCTGCCTTAACACTAAGAGAGCTGCAGTCGAGTAGCATTTGATTTGTTTTGAACTTAAATAAATAGAAACCTGAAGATGGCATCTCTCGGCTCCAATAATTGTTTGTTTGCTGTTTGATAGCTGGTTTAGTACGTTGTTGATGACTGGATGTAAGAATGAAAATATTTCTTTGAAAAAAAGAAATAAAATAATTCCCCTCAATGCCCTCCCCCCCAAAAAGTCTGCAGAGCAGAAGTAGCACATGTTGAAAATCCAAGATAAATGATTAAAAAAAACAATTCAGAAATACATGCAGCAGTGGAAAAGTAACATGGCTTTAATGTTTCCAATGCAGTCTGGAAAAGTATGGCAGTATTTTCCAAGTTGGGATAGGAATAGATAAAACTGAGTTTGGAAAATGTATTTCCAGACTCTTTTCTTTATCCCACTGACTAAAAGTGATATCTGTCCATTAATCCAGACATTCATTACTTTATCTGAAAATTATTGGATGGAGAGACTTTAAACCATTTAAAGCATCTGTTTATTGATCTTTCTGTCTAGTTGTCAGTTTTTCCATCCAAATTTAAAGCATAGATCCGTCCATAAATCAATCAGTTCAACTTTTGGAACATTGTTCATTAATCTATCAGTCCATCCATAAATCATCTGGTTTTTGCAAGTTCCAAATTTTAGTCAAAGTCCAATAAAAAATTGTATAAAGTTGATATTAAACAGTCCTGTCCATTTAAAAAACTGAAATAAAAAAGGAAAACATGAGAAAATATCAAAGGAAACACAAAATGAGAAATTTCATTAAGAAATAGCTAAATTACAGAGGTCACAACTCTTATTGACTCTGATTATAAGCGAGGAACTTCGCAAAACTGCAATGAAAACACTTTTTTTTCGTGTCACACGAGTCATGTGACCGACAGCCGGACGTCACTACTGGCGAAAACAACGAAGAACGGCAGCAGCCAGCGTCTGCCCATTTTTAGCCCAGTTGATTCTCTCTGACCTCTGTGCCTCCAGGAGCCGTGTTCGGACTCCTCTTGGTGTGCCATCTTTTTTTCCCACAGTGCACTTTCAAAATGAAAGACCATAAAGGACATGAAACCTACCGCTAAGTACAGCTCCGTGGAACACAATTAGGTTGTCTCAGCCCCTGTAAAGTAATGATTTAAAGCAGAAAAAAAAGGCAGGCCAGACGCTTCACATTGGCTTTATTCAAACGGCTGCTGTAAAACTTCATCACGGGAGGATTCTCCGGTGTCTTGACAGTTCTTATAAGTTATGGTCGTGTAGGGGCGTAGCAAAGCAAGCAGACATTTGTATTCACTCTGCAGGGTACTAATTAGGTGATACAGTATATGACATAATTAGAAAGGTGTTAAAGGTGTAAAACATTAGGCCTGTACACTTTGTACACTACGAGGCACTTTGGCTGGCGGCGAGTGGAACACGTCGTTCAGTGCCTACCCGGTGTTTGCCAGGGGGGCTTTGACAGTCTGGACCTCGGCGATGTGAGACGATTTCTGGATGATGCGGCTGGTGAGGGCGGTCCCCGCGCTCTGCTTCAGGGCCGACACGGCGCCCGTCACACACAGCCGGCCCGTGAGGCTGGCTTTCGCCACGGAGAAGGGCTCGGCGGTGCGGCTCGGCCCCGTGGCGGCGCCGGGTGCCGGGTCGGCGCTCTGAGCCGCCTTGCAGCTCTTGCCCTGGGCCAGGCTGGTGAGAGCCACGGCGGCGTGGATCTCCCTCCAGCCCTGGCCGTCTTTTCTCGGCGAGTTTCGGCTCTGCAGCTGGCCCCTGCGAACAAACAGCCAGTGAGGTCCAGATGAGTTAGAGCTGCCAGGTGAGGTTGTACTGTATTGGCGCCACTCGCCATAATAAAAGAAAAAAACTTTATTGCAGCAGCATTGAGGAAAATGATATTTTTAATCTGAGCACCTTTATTCAGCTGAAGCCAAAGAGTTTTTCTTTTTTTCTTCTTTCTTTATGTTGCTGTTTCAATTTTGTGTGTTTCTAGGAACTTCCACACTGCAAAAACACAAAATCTTACCAAGTATTTAGTCTAGTTTCTAGTGCAAATATCTAAAGTACACTTAAAGATAAAAATAACTTTCAAGGAGCTTTTCAGAAATATATGGGAGCTTGTTTCAACAATAGAGTCAAAAATTAATTACTCTGTGTCGACAAAAAAAAAAAAACTTGGCAGATTTCACTCATAAGGTTAGAATATATATTTTATCAGTCAATAATTCATATAGCACTTTACACAACCACAGTATGGGAGACCAAAAATGCTTTAAAAGGTCAAAAAGAACATGAAAAACATAGCAACAAGTAAATAAATAATAATAATAAAATGCAGCAAAGCAACACAGAACAAGCAAAATAAAACCAAAAGTGTCATCACACATTTAAAGCTGTAACCTTCATAAAAAGTATGTTCTTATATATTTGTTAAATCTATCACCATGTCATGACCGTATAACATGAGACAGATAATCTGTGAAAAGATTTAGCTCCTCCATCCTCTCTGAGCTGCTTTTGCTGTCTGAAGAAATGCAACGACCAAACTCAACCAATCATAGCCTCAATCAATCACGTGTATGCGCTGCTAAATGCATTAATGGCAGAGAAACAACTTAAAGCTTATCTGCCGTCATCAGCGGCTACGCTAACTAGCCTTAGCATTCACAACAGGATCTGCTGACGGAGAAAAGCTGTAGCATCGCAGAGAGCAAGTGGAGGAGAGGGAAGTGCGATGAGCAGCGCCAGACGAAAGGTGATCGACGCCACTAAGACCCGCCCCTTGGCTCTGATTGGCTGTTTCCAGTTAGCACTGTGAGCAGGAAGAGGAGTTCAATTTTTTTTTCACTGATTATCTGTCTCATACAATTCTGTCACAATATAATGACAGTTTCAACAAAAGTATAGAAATATATACATATATATATATATATTTTTTTGTATTTTTTTTGTTGCAAAAGTTACATTCAAGGCTAAGCGACTCTTATAAATGATGATGGTCAAGGCCATCATTCCGGTATAAACAAATAAAATCTTGAACTCTATTTAAAAATCTACATTATAAGTGAAATAATCTGCCAGTAGTACTTCTTTGTCAATATTAAGGTATTTTTGACTTAAAAACAAGATCTTATCTCTTGCTGAAAAGTTGTTTGTAAGTTGGTTTTGTCTTATTTAAAGTGTACTGAGGTACTTGCACTCAGAACTAGACCAGAAACACTCAGTGAGATGTTGTGTTTTTGTAGTGTAATCCGTAATCCACAACTTTCCGTTCTCATGGACTATAAATATGATGTGAGAGGCCCGTTCTTCTTCTTTTTTACCAACTGACCACTAGATTGAACGAAGAGCCATATTTATCTTGCCATCACATGTGGTGAGCAACATGATGAAGGAGGTAATAAAACATTTCCAAAGCCTACTGCTACGGAAGTACAGCGAGAAAAATGACGACATAGCAAGTCTTGATAACAACCATTAGACTCTTTCTACGCGGCGGTGCGCCGCTCACGGTGCGGTCGCGTTTTGTAGACTTTTAGTTCATCATTTTTTCGGTTGAGGCGTTGCATGTTTGGGCAGTCATTCTGTCTGGGTTTGGATGCTGTGCAGCCGGGGGATTATTCCTCTTACTTTTTGTACTTTTGGACAGTTTGTTATGATGCGTAACCGTGGTAATAAAGGTATTGTTTTTACATCCAGGAGCAGCTGGTTAGCATCTCGAAAACTCTAATAAAACCTGAACTACAAACCAAAATCCCAAAGGAGCTGGAACAAAAAGGCTTTATGGATGAAAAGCAGGTCCAAAGAGAGAAAAGATAATACTCACTATTATTATTATTATTATTATTATTATTATTATTATTATTATTATTATCACAGCCCGGCTTTCTAACCACATGGCCAGTCAGAGATTTAAACTGGAGCGGCAAAAGCAAACCAGTTGGATTAGCAGTGCTTGCCAACAATTAATGGTGTCATCCATGCGATGTTGACTGCGAACTGTTGATAAGATATTAGCATCTTATGAAAGTTGTGAGACAACATGCAACAGTCTTCAATCAGAGGCATCTTCAGATGTGTTGCAAAACTGACTGCTGCAGGAGATCTGTCTTTCCTGCAGCAGCTCACAGTGAGTTTTGACAGTATCTAATTTCCTTTGCGATAAGTAAAGAACGTTTGAACTGAATTTGAGTCAAACGGAAACGCGTCCTTCCAACACAAACACAGACATGTGGACTTTGCTAAACTGTACCGGGACTTTAACAATCCGGTTCAGTCAGATGAGTCCGAGCTCGAGCTTAATGCTAACAAACTCCAGGTGGGTTTGATGTGAAACAGAGGATGAACATGGGGAAAATTATTTCATGCCCGCTGTTGAGCAGAGTGGAAAATATGTGATTCTGTTGGCCTTTTTCTCCTCCACATACACCGAGAACCTGGAAGTCCGAAATACAGTCATGGTGAGAACAAATGCCAGGACTGGTAGTCTCCAACGGGTTGTCACCATGGGTTCATTCAGAATAACCACCCAAAACATGTAATGGCCAAAACAATATGGAAATGTTACAGGAAACACAAAGTCAACTTTCTTCCAAGACAATATTTGTCTCAGTCCCTCAGATCCCCCAGGACTCTGGACAATCTAAAGAGACTGCAAAAGGAAGTCATAGCATCACTCCTATATTAACTCTTTAACGACGTTTTTTTTGAGGAAACTTCATCTCAGAGGTGGGGCTTGGTCCTCGAAGGCGGGGCTAGGTCCACCCAGAAGTTTTGCACAGCTGAATGGTTGACATGGAGATTAAAGGATGTCTTAAACATGCATAAAGGCAACACTTCAGGTGTGTTTTTGATGAGGGAATAACATTACAACATGATGTTAAAAGAAGTCAATTTTTCATAATGCTGTCCCTTTAACATTGAATCAATCGACCTACTCAAAGTAAAGGTTTAAGTTTGCTAAAATTAACAGTGAGGTTATGCTTCTGCAGTAAAAGAGGAATTTATTTTGAAAGGTCTTCAGCACTGGAAGCAGAGTTTTGTTTTTTTGGTCTTTTTAAGTATGAAAAAGTACAATCTGCATTGACAGGGTTATGAGATATGAATTACGGTACTAACCTGCAACTTTTAACTGAAGTGTTGTCTGTTGTATCTGTAAAAGAACATAAAAACATGGAAAACTTAGCAAATGTACCACAAAGCCACTTACCAGATTATTAGGTTGTCGTATGCTTGTTGTAAAAAACAAACATGTTTGTGTGAAACTGATTCATTTTTTTCTGAATAATTGTCCAAGCAATCATTCGAATGTTTGGTGCAAATTCCTTCAGTATGTGTTCATGCTTTTGTTAAACATTGGAATCTAATTCTCCTCCCTCCTTTCAAATATTCAGTCATTTGTCTCTAAAGTTTGTGGGTTGCAGGTCTTTATCTCAGCTCAAGCACAAGCACTAACGGGTAGGAAACATTTCAGAAATCAAAGCTGGATGCCTTGGCTGCATCTCCCGAATAACTAAGGATCAGTTGTTCTCCAAAGGGGCTTCGAAGACGTTTTTTAAGAGCACAGACGAGAGGAAAAGAAGAGAGAGAGAGAGAGAGACCATAACCAATGTTACGTTGCTTCTAACCTACAATTTCTGCTTGCGGTCTGTGCATACATGTGCGATATTTGTAGAATATATTTTCCGTCTTTGCTTTGGATTACAGCCTTATTTTAGGTTTGAGCACATCGATAGTGGCCAAAACCGATTTTTCTTCAGAGTCCAATAGAAAAAGAAATTAGATGCTGAAACTAAGCCTTTCGGCGCTAACAGTCTGAAACACACCGCAAACCTGAGCCAAAAGTAACTTCTTGCTGATAGTAAATCACTTTTGTGTGTTATGCTTTTTTGCTTTGCTACTGAACATCCCTCACCATGTCCCTCCTAAGCCATAAAGTGCCCCTGCCAAGAAAGTAGCTCTGTACCTCTGCTATATTTATGGCCTGGGGAAAAAAACTTACTTTTACCTCTGGCGAGTTTCACTATGCGAAAGGGGATTAGTGACAACTTAATTTTATAAGTTCGCAATGAATCCAATCAGTGCTTTGTTTCCAGTGGGTTATACATCTTAATCAATATGAAAATGTAAGCGCAATGTAGATCATAGCTTCGTGCTCATAAAGCTGCAGTCTGGCGCACAGGTAGCAAATATCTGTTTAACTTCTTCTGGTCTTTGAAACATAAACATTGTGCGCACCTGTTCCGCTTCCAAACGGCGATTTACCTGCTACAGCTTTTTTTAATACATAAACTCTCACACAAATTAAGAATAAAAAAATATGTATCTGTCTAATGTTTGACTGTGTTATATATTTAAAAAAAAAAACGAAACCAGAAAGACTTAAGGGTCTCAAAACAAAGCCCAGAGGTACGCCATAAAGAAGTAGACTTTCAGGCTACAGACAAAATGGATCTGATAAATATTACTTAAAAAATCTCTGTAAGGCAGATTCTGATACACTCCCTATCAAGCATGGTCTGAGCTCAAGCATTAGCAGAACAAAACCAAAATATTTATCCATATCTGTCTGTTGAAAAATAACCTCCGATGGACAGATGTGGACATGTAGATGTAAACGTACATCAAGATATAGACTAAAATAGATTCCTAGAGAGACAGACAATGAGAAAATAGAATAAACAATTAGCTTCATGAATCTGAAAATGTACTTTAAAGAAATCTCTGAATGTTGTGGGAGAACAACGTTCAGAGTCCCGACTCCCTAAAACCATTAAATAAACCTTTAATGTGATCCAACTTAAATATGTTGTTGATTGTTTGCGGGTAATCATGTTAAGTTTATGCAAAGTTAATTTACGAAGTTTATTGAGTCATCAAGTTAAATAAACATAAAAAAGAAGCTTGACAAACTCCATTCGGTTCAATGTGACCAGTTAATTTATTTTTTTAGCTCCATTCTCCATTTTATAGTGCAACGTGTGTGTTTCTTTTACTCAGAGCATACATCTTTTTAGCAACATAATCCCCACTTTGAAACAATGAAAAACAGAGGGAGAAAAAAGGAGTGAAGAAAAACACAGCAAGGCCCGTGACTTGAAATATTTCCAATAAACACAGCTCCAGTCACACTGATAGGATCCCTACAGCTAAAACTGAGCTGGTGTCTGTGTTCACTGTAAACAATCCTTAATAATAAATCATAAAATTCCCAGTAAACCATTCCTTATACTTTTACTTCCTTTGAGACTGACAACTTGTTCGACACACTCCAGTGGCATCACCTAACTCAGGCTCACTGCAGGTTTAGTGGCTGCTTCAGCATCTCCCATGCGCTCTGGAAACATATTAACGGTGCTGCTGATTGTCATGTTCTGGCAGCGTGACTCTCCGTTTTATCTTCACAGAGGAGCCATAATGACCAAGAGGGGGTAGCTTTAATGAGCGGAATACTGTTTAGGGGATTCTAGCAAGAAGGTAAGCACAAAATAATCCAGAAATGGAAAAGACATACTCCATTTAGTATGTAATTCTTAGCTTTCTTATAAAAATTTGCTAAAATGCTAGTGTTAGCTTAAATGCAAAATGTAGCTTGAAATGGTCACAATTTACATGAACAAAGCTTTCACTTCAGTAAGTTAATGAAAACATTAATGCTACTTTCAATAAAGTTTCATTTACTGGAAGTAGCTAAGATAACATTAGCTTGTACTTAAGTGCTACAAGCTAATTTAGCAATTAAGTCAAATTAGCACTTGTAGCACTTAAGCTAACCGAATGCTATTGGTAGCAAACAGCTATTTACAGACGTTTGACTATTATTAAAACTGTCTGATTTCTAAGGATATCTAAACTGTAAAATATGTAAAGCACCTTTTATATGTTGTTATACGTACAAAATTTACAACAGCTTGTTATTACATTTAAATTTGAACGGCGTTAATTGAAAACAATCATGATTAGATTTTTTTTTTTTGCTTTAATGATTATTATCAGTATCTCTTGATACTTCAGCCTAATGACTACTAGTGGAAGGTAGCAGCCTATGAATGGGTGGATATCGTTTATCATACGCAGTCACAATTTACATGAACAAAGCATTCTCTTCATTAAGTCAATAAAAAATATTCCAGACAAAATCCGGTGTATTTTATCTACCAGTGCTGGCAGAAGAAATAATGTCTCTTGTATCTGAATCTCTAATAAATATCTCAAGTGTCCAGTTTGTTTGTTTTTTTTTTTTCAGCTTAAAAGAAACTCTCCTTTGACTACAGTATTCCTATGCAAGTTTAACTAAACTTAGCACAAAGAGCAATGAAATTTGCCTTTGGTCAATTAATTTCTTTGATGTATCAAAGCTTCTTGGCAATTAATATTATACTGTTGGAGAGCCTGTTTATTTCCCCCTTAAACGGGGCCACGTTTGTAAGGAAAATGCATTTGTGTGTTAATAAGCAGAGTCGAGTGTATTGGCAGCACCCATGAAAGGCTTGCCAAGGCCTCTCTGCCAATGCCAATGCCAATTGTGGAGGTATTGTGAGGGTGTGAGGCGGCAACGCCCTAATGGGAAAAAAATAACGCATGTCATCAGCGAAGGCCGCAGCTCAAATATGGAGATGAGATATTGCAACCAATCCCATATCTCCACTCTAAGAAGCCCATCTAGCCAACATGTCATCGCCCACCGATTTGGGGTTTATCAGAGGTGGACAGAATGAAAGGGTCTGCAAACACACACTCTGTGCTGTTCTGGCCTCCGTTTGCTAAACGAGTAATTTTTCAAACTCCAGTCATCTTCCAGTCCAAAAAAGCCCGAAATCCAACACCAAACCAGAGTCAATAGAGAAGGAGGGATTCATGGAGTGGATTTGGCAGGTCGCGTTGCCCACATAACTCTGCTGTTAAACCAGCAAATCCATTTTCCTTTCAAAATGTAGCACCATTTGACTGGATATATAAAAAAAATAAAGACTTTCCAAACTAATACTTTCTCCTTTTTTGCGAGGAAGGATTGTAAAACAAAGGAATAACTAGGCAAACACAAATTTCCTTGCTTTTTGTGCAAATAGTTAGCCACTATAATATTGAAGCAAGGCCTGATTCTAAATGTTACACTGATAAAAAAAAAAAATCCTATTATCACTGCTTTTAAGCTACAATGCTTCCCACTTTTAAATTCAATGCAAACGGTTCGACAACATAGGAAGGAATTAGACTGTAAACACAATAGATACAACAGATGCTAGCGCGCTAGCTTCATTGTTTCCCCTAATTCTTCGTCTTCAGGATGGACTCCCCAAAATTAACTGCAAATGTTGGGGAAAACTTGAAAAAAAAATTTTATCACATAGATCCTAGAGGCTAAGTCTTGCAGCTAAGTACAGCTAGCTAAAGACTTCAGCCACATTATGACCGTTTCAAGGTACGGTTTGGGCTGAAAAACAAACTGAAAAGGCAGCTCTGCCAGTTTAATGGCTGCAGACCCAATGTTCTTGAAACACCAAGCAATGGTTTTTGTCAGGACCTCCTGAAATCAAACCATGAGAAGGAAAACTGTAAAACCCCATTTTTGTTGTCATTCTACCCTTGTTTAATGGACGCTTTAGCATCATTTGTATGCTTTACCGTATTTTTCATCCAAAAGCTGGCCTCTCTGATTGTAAGAATGTATTTATAAAGTAATTCTAGAAAAACTAAAGCTATACTCATTAGACCTGCTTTCCTGGAATGTGAATTATAACGACTTTCTCACAATCACAGCTTAGCTTTCAGTTCAAAACATTTCTAAAAATCAATAGAGATTAAGCAAAGTTTAAAAGTGACATTAATGATTGTACAGTCTTAGTTTTAATTACTAATCTTATTTAATTGTCTGTGGGATTATTTTCAATTGTTGATTGCGTTTTATTTTGTTGTATTGGATGCACCACTGAACCATTGAAACTTAGGGGATCTTAGAGATCTATATAATAAATATATGAACGCTACAATAAACTAGAGTTTCAGGTATTTTCCTGTCCTAACGGAGCAGCTCAAATGAATCCAAGTTCAGACAGGCTCCAGAAGCAGACGTCTGAGAGAGTAGCTTCAATGCAAAATTGCGCAGCTGTCCGAGAGAATCGAGAAAATGCTAAATAACCTGAAAAAGCAGCAGCCCAAAAGCAAAGGTAAGCAGAGGACAATCTACAGGTAATGATGCTGGCAGGGTTCTGTCTGACAATGAACAAAGCAAACCAGAAGAGTGATCACAGGATGAGTAACAGGTGCGCTGATTAACCGATGGCAGGAAGATAAAACCACTAAGAGAAGGACTCCTCACAAAGCAGCAAAAACATAAACGAAACCACTACATTTTTAACTTTCAGCTCATGACGAACCTTTAAAATGAACGTGACAATCTCGTTTCGTGAGCCTTTGGAACTGCAGAAACTTTATGTTCGGGTGTTAAACTTTTCTCCTGTTTAATTGCTAACCTATGTCCGAGCCACTTTTTTCACACACAGGTTTTACTCAAACTATAAAAAACATTCCTTAAGTAACTTTGCGAGGCTGGAACTTCTTTGTTGCCAGGAATAATTAGGCAGCGCCGTCCTTAGTGTTGGAGTGAAACGTATACAGAGGTGCTAGAGAGTGGAAGTGATTACAGAAACGCTACACACAACTCCTCTAATGCGACGCAAATGAAGCTGCTGTCGAGCAGGAAAGCAACACATGGAAGATACAGACTGCCAAGGCACACAGCTACATCCTCACAGACTGCTAGAACAAGCCAAGTAAATATTAGCGTGTTGCCTCACATTTGCGTGGCTGCTGCAGCACTTACTCTACAATCTGTCTGTCTTCAGTGTTTTGTTTTTTTTTGCCGACAGACTGTTCCCTTTCTACACCCAGGCTGATGTTTCCACTTCTCACCCTGGGAGAAATAAAGTCTCAGACATGCTGTAATTGTCCTTGAAGCCGGACTGGACATTTCCACCAAGGCTAGAAGTCGAAGTGGAACAAATGGCACATTCTAAGTATATGGAAATGATATTTGTGGTGTTCGGTGGCAGCCAGCGAGAGCCCCTTCCAATTCTTAAATGTAGGATTTCAGCATCTGCGTGAGTCTTTATTGGTGATCCTTGCAGAGGCTTTGGCTGACTTCTTCGGGTGGCTTTGAGATGTGCCAGTGCGCTGTGCTCCCCGTTAGTCTGAGAAGGTAACCATGTGTCAAGTCCCCCCCCTCTGTTTCGCCGTTGCATTTATGATTGAATCTCGCCGAGCTTCTGACTTACAGACGGACGCCAGAGATTTATTAATGTCAGATCGCCCTCGGGAGCCAAGTTGGAGGTTTCTGTTTGCTGTGTTCTTATTTTACTGCACACTGTGGTGTTTTAAAATGGAACTGCGAGGAAACAGGGTAGTAAAACTGCCAGTGTGCTTTGCATTCATCGTTAATCTTTAATTAACGAGGAAGATGTCTTTATTATTTCTTCAGCCGGAGGACCCCAGTTGTTTCTCTTCATCAACCTTGATGTATATAACATCCTGACCTGTTTGCTGTTCCGACAAGGTCAACCGTCTCTTACTAGCTTGGCCATTGTCTTCCTGCGCTATTCTACTCGATTCAAATCTTGCGTACAGCAGAGTCAAATTTCTACCGGTTGTGAACGATGGCTTGTTTTAGTATCGTTGTCTGTCTGTAGTTTTAGCAATGGGAGTGGAGGAAGTGAACAAAGCTGTTGAGTCTGTGTTGGACACGCTTCCAAATATTGAATTATCATTACCACTAGCTTTGTTTGGTTTGCCACGTCTCTCTTCGCATTGGAGGATGGTTGTTTACAATTTCCGGTAAGTTTCATAGTGTTGAACTGATGCATTACATACGTCACAACTGGGTCAAATTTAAACCTTCAACAGAGTTCACATCTCCTGGAAGAAATCGTTTCTTAATAGCCGGGAGCTTTTAGCAGGCTAATAATCTCTTACCCATGCTGTAGATGAAGTTGGCCTCTGCTTCTGAGGAAGAATCTGGCGAGATAACATCTCGATCGCATTCGTTGGAGCTGAACGATTGGGAAAGGCATCTCTTCCCGCGAGCGGAGGCGATGGCATCAGCCTTTGCCGCCATCATGTGTCGCAGGGTGTCGTTCAGGTAGCGGTTCAGCAAGCTGCTCTTGTACTTGGACGGAGGAGATGTGCCGTCGTCTTCGTTGGAGCAGTCCGCCCCGGCGAGGACGCTGGCCTGTTTCTCAAGCAGGCTTCGGCGGTAAGGCGAGCCATCAAAGTTTGATTGGGCTATTGGAGTCGGCAGGGTGCACTCTTCGTCCAGAGAGGAGGAAACAAAACCGTCACTGCAAATTCTGCTTAACAAGAGAGATTTAGTGGACATAGCAGCAGATTTAAACTTTCTGAACTGCATTCCTCGAGGGCTGAAGTCCTGCATCTTCTAGATGTGACCCTTGTACTACACACTTGAATTAAACAGTGAAACTGCCTCATTAACATGCAGTCAATCTCTCTCGCACCTCTTGGACTAGGTGTGCTGAAGAAGAGGGACATCTGAAAGTTGCAGGACATCGGCCGTTGAGGGCCTCTTGTCCAGACCTAATTCTTAGATTTCTCTTGACTGTGAAACAAAAAGGCTGAACTACGTCGAACCATCAATCTTAAAGCCTCACCGTCCGAGTTTGTATCATCACTGCACACACTCAGCCTCTCAGCATTTCCCTGGATGTATTTATTGTAGAGCTTGATCCTCAGCGCCCAGCTCAGGTCTGGCTGCCTCACCGTGTTCTTCAGCCTTCGCCGGGCGTTTGCAAACCAGTTGGAAACCTTGCACAGACATCGCTCGATCAATCAGTATGACTAGCCCTGACAAAAAAAAAAAAAAAAAACATTCCTTTGACGAGACGGTCTCACCTGCACTAGTGTCATGTGTGAACCCAGAGCGAGAAGAACCTTCTCGGTTTTTGTTGGGTAAGGGTTGTCCCGGTGCTTGTACAGCCAGTGTTTCAGCGGCCGAGCCATGTCCTGGAGTACCTGCCTTTTGTGACGAGCTTTCACCCCACCGAGGCGAGACCTGGGGGAGCTACAAGACAAATAGTTCATTTCCTGTTTTAGGTTGGAACCTCCATAAATCAGAGGTTCTTTTTGAAGTCCAAAATTTAAAGAATTAAAAAACATTCTTTAAGAAAAGATTCTTACCTGCATCTTCTGTACTTCATGGCAGAGATTTTCTCGGCCTGCTGCATGTCTGGGCTCTGTCCGTCTGTTAAACTCGTCTGAGGTGAGTCTTCACAGTTCGGCCCGGTCCTGTCTTCAACTCTTCTGTAGTTGTCCAAACAAAACTGAGCATCATCAGTCTTCATCGCTGCAAATTTGTCCATTCTTAAACACGCAGGGTTTCTCCTCTGTCAACAGGTGCATCAACAGACTCCCAAAGACGTCCACAAACGATAGATCCTCATTCTTTATAGACAATGAAAAAAAAAATAATTATGTCCACTGCTCTTTTTTTTCTGTTTGTTTTTTTTAGTCTCAGGAGCAAATAAAAACTGAACCTTACCGGGGAATAATTTTAGAAAAGTCAGATGATGTTGTCTGGTTTTACTGTTCTGTCTGAGGAGAGTTCAAATAACACTCAGCTCTGCAGACTATTGGTCTTCACGCCGGCCAATCGCCTCGCTGCAACACTCTGCAGAGTCCTGCCTCGCAGAGAGAGTCCTGCAGCAGTACCTCTGCATGTGAAGAATGAGTCCACTCCAAAGAGTATCAGCAAACCCAGTCATTAGATTTACTAGAAAGTGATTCTGTCAGTCTGCGCGAAGCTGCTTAAGCGTGGCCTCATATTTTCAGCATGAGCCGCACGATTCTTGCGGATCTTGTGGCATCACTAAGAATGGTGTCAGCAAATAATAATCCATGTTTTATCAGGGGATTCTGGAAATTTACGAGCGTAATAACATGGTTGCTAAAAACCACAAAACGACGGCTCATGTCAGGCAGGAAATCCCGCTGTTTTTCTGGAGGGGGTGGAGGGAGGACTTCGGCATGGATTTCAGTAAAAACCAGCTGTTCAGAGAGGAACCGCGTTCAGCTTGTAGATACATTCAATTAGGATCACAAATGCGCCCATAAACAAGTCACGATAAATACATCTTCATCCAGACATGTAGAATGATTGCGTGCATTTTAATGTTTCATCGTGTTTACGACATACTGCCTCTTGTAAAATTTATTTAGAGTTTTTTTTTTTATCTATTCCTAGTGCTGGAAAAACATATCGCGATATAAGCATTTCATGTCAGTCGATATCGATAATTTCTTTTAGTTTTTAACTTTTCAATGTCCTAAATACTGCCAAACTGGTGGCGCTCCTGTTTGACCTAGCTTTCTCTCCACGCCGTTGTTGATTATTTTTAAGCCTTTATTAAGCAAGCAAACCTGAAACTGCTGCTGTGCAAATTAATCAGCAAGTCGTTGCTAGGTAACCACAGAGTGAGTGAGTTAGTTGATGCTGTTGGTTGCTGCGAGAGGCTGAGCAACTACAATTTTCCTCTGCCTACATCCCCCAGAATGCTGTTCAATTCTGGATCGGAGCTCAGTGAATATTCTATATATATATTCAATATTCTATAATTATCGATTCTATTGCTGTAGATATTGTTATTGATTCTGTCCAGCCCTACACGTTCCTATTTGTAAGTCAGCTCAAACTCAAGTATATTGGATGCAAAGTGACTTTGTACACTAATGTAAAAGTCTTGCAGGAGATACTCAGTTTGATTTAGTGCTGCGCTTTAACTGGGCCATTCATCTGTTCTGATCTAAACAACTCAATTGTGTCTCTTGCTGTATCTCTGTTCTGCTAAAAGTCTTTGTAACATTACATTTTATTTAGGAGAGTCAAAGTAAAAACTTTACTGCTTTGTATCTGTAAAAAATACTAAAAGCATGTATAGTTTTCATTACACTTTAAAATCTTTCCACTTTGTAATAATACCCAACTAAGATTTGACCTATAACATAAAATAAAGCAAAAAAATACTTTGTAGTTTTCTTTGTAATGCGGTAATGTGTGTGGAGAGGGAGGAAAACGTCAAAAGGGGTGTGAATACTTCTGCTCTGGAGACACTGTAATTATTTTTTCTAAGTGGGGTCTCCTTTAAATTATGGCTGAAATTCAAGCAGCGCTCGTTCGACACACTTAAAGACAAATGTCTTTTCCAAGTTCATAACTCAACACTATGAATGGGCAGGTTGAGTTTTAGAGCTTTCGGAGCTGAAAACCACATGGAGCAGAAGCATCTCCGGTAGGTGCCGTAAATTCCTCGCTCGCATTCCTCGGCGGCGGCTGGAGAGCGCCTGGCCTGGCCTGGCTATCACAGGCCGTTTAACCCCCCGTCCCTCTGCGAGCCGCCCAGCGGCAGCACTGTTGATCTTAGCAGGAACACGCCGGCCGTCTGCAGCCGGGGGTGGGGGGCAGTAAAAAAAAAAAAAAAAAGAGGAGGAGGACATAATATTCTGCTTTGTTTGGATACTTTGGTGCTCGTTCCAGTGTTCGGTGTTTGCCTTACAGGTTCACAAATGATGAGCGAGCACACGCCGGGGAGAAGGGAAGGGTTAGTCAAACATGGCGTTTGTGCAGTATTGTATTGCCGAATAGCTGCGGTTCCAAGTGGGCTGTCAGAAGCTTTCTATGATATTACACAGACACTTCACTGACTAGCATATCAGGTCTTTATCAGGTATAGACCCCCTGCATGTTATTGTTTATGTCCGGAAATTTCGCACTTGTAACCGAAACACAACTAAATTCCTCGTAACATCTGCGTGTTACGGTTGCCAAAGTCAAGCAGCCATAACTGAGCTACTTCACTGTCCCTCACTGTTTTTTTTTCTGAAAACTTTTTCCTGACCTTATATATCAGGGGTACATTTAAGATCGAGGGCCTTTATTACAGTGGCCCTGAGATGCAAACCATTTCAGCAAATTGAAAGCACAATTACAAATTACAAAAGCACTACAACATGAATGAAAGCATTTGGATCACCGAGAACATTCATGTTTTTAAAAAACATGTTAAAGCCAGAATAACTTCCTGTTCAAAAAAATAAATAGGGGCGGGATCCCTTCAAGGGGTCCATAGGTGAGTATTACAGGTTTTTGCTGACTCATGGTTATGTATCTGTTATTAAATGAGGTTAGGTAAAGCTATTCCTGGTTCATTGGCGCAACATTTCAGTAGGTCTTATGTCAATTCTGTCACATATGCACAGATGTATGGAAGAAAAAAGCTGTAACGTTTATTTTCCTTATGGTATTAATGCTTTTCCATTAGCTTGTGTTGCTGATAATGGTTAGCCTGATTACTTGGCACAACGTTTCTACAAAGTGGTAGTTAAACACATGCTGGTTGTTTAAGACTCACATGGACTGTAGGATGAAGATAATGCTGAACATTCACTGTATTTATTTTAGCACACTTTAAACAGACGATCAGGACTGAGATGATCCAAGGCCTGCTGACGTCATGCATTTCTTTCGAACCTTTGATGTGGGAGGTGAGGTGCGGCGCACATAAAAACGGTGGGTTTTGCTTGGATGGCTCCCGTGTCTTTAACGGCATTGTTGTGATTTCACAGGGTGCCTTCAGATTCTCAGCGCGGCGATGAAATTATACTGCCACGGTTTCGGTCTAGGCCGCGCTTCAGGCCTGGCACAGGCTTGCCTGCCGTCTTGAAAGTCTGTGGGCTTGCGCCACAGAGAACTCAAGCGACTCGTCTGCACACTTTGCCACCGTCTTTTCATCCCAGCGGCAGTGCTCCACCTTCACAGTCAGCTTTTATGGCAGCTCGTAATTTCTCTGTGATGGTCACGTCTCTCGAGAGCCATCGGCGTTTCCCGGCATGACGCCGCGCTCCCTTGTTCCCAACTTTCCCCGCTACATGAAGCAGATTAACACTTTGTCACACGTAATGGAGCGAACCGCCGACAAAGAGAGTAAAACTGCCATGAATTTCAGAGGAATGGAAGTATAATTAAGTACCTCATGATGGTGAGAAAAATCCCTGAAGCCTTTGGAGAGTTCAAGCTGTTGTAACACCTAACACTAACGTCTTCTCAAAGACCTTGCAAAAGTATCTCTTGAGCTTTTTTCCTGATTTTATAAGACCACAACCAAAAGGTTTCAATGTATGTTATTGAGGTTTTCATTTGGTAGACTAGCATAAACATAACATGGATAGGAAGAAAATTTTGTTTTTTAGACCTTTTTATGAATACAAATGTGAAAAGTGTGACGTAAATTTGTGTTTTGCCCCTTTTAATCTGATGACCCTAAATAAAATCAATCAGTCTAATGGTGGATAGAAAGATGTGAAGAGGTTTAAAGCTGATTACGGATATAAGAGAATATCCTCAGGTCTTATAATTCAGTGGCGCACTCTTGAATACACCAACCAGAAATGAAGAGTTTGACACAACAGATTTTTGACTTTTTTGTTTTTCTCCCCTGATTTATTGCGACGCTTTTTGCAGTCGGTAAAGTAAGTACTGCACACATCAACGTTGTCTTCAGTTTAAATATTTTCCTTGAGGCCATTTAAATGAAATTCACACCACATGTTGGGAACAACCCAAGTAATCCATAATCATAAAAACATTACAACGGCAAATCAGGGCAATTAGGATAAAAAAGAGGAATAGATTTTGAGATTCATCTCAAAATGTATTCTCAAAATGTATTCCTCTTTAGTTCAATGTATTACTCACTGGTTTCATTTGAAAAACTGTTACCTGCCATTTCCAGGTCTTACTAAGGATATTTGTGAATGCTCCTTGGCTCCTGGACTCTTCTGATTATTCTTCTGACTCCTCTGTAACCGGGTCTAGGCTGGTTTATGGTAAAATAATGTTCTGTCCCACTTTGGATCACGGCTCAAGCACAGCTTGCTGAAATATTCTTTAGTTTAAAGATTCGGCTGCAACGTGGCCGTTAGTAAATTTTGCGAAGGTAACTTTTCTTTTTAGAAGCTTTTTCCGCCTTTGCCAATTATGCCAGTCTGTGGGATAATTTGGTAATGAGAATCCTTTTTGCTTAATGTGAGTTAATATTAAACCAACCTATATGGACTGGCACATAGCAAGAATGACTTCTAAATGCTGCCAGATTTCAGCTGGTTTCTTGGCTTTCTAAACATGCATGTGTTCATTACTTCTTTCCTGTACCATTCCACGTTTACACTTGTATCTTTCTTTATGGACTAGACTGTGCCAGGCAGTTGTAGAACGGAGTGGTCTGGATAAAAGCCTTGTTGAATGGAGTCTGCTCTGTTAATTGCTGGGTTTAGTTATGAGTCCAGTGCTCTAGATCTTCTCCAGGGGACTGACTCATCATTTTTTTAATTCCATAAAATGATGTGGCACATAACAAATGCACTTCATACCATGAATTTTATGTTTCTTCATCATTTCACTGGATGTCTTTTGTATGCATTTGAAGTTGTTGTATATAAGAGAGAATAGATAAGATTCATTGTTTTGCTGCCATGTTATGAATACACAAAACTAAATTAAAGTTTTTTCATGGGTTAGAATGGCCCATTTAAAGTCCGCTCTTTTATCCAGTGGATAAAACTTGAAAATCGCTGTTCACAGATGCGTTAAATCTGCTCCGATTAAGCTCGAGATATTTCACAAAGATGCAAAAATGTCCATTTCTACATGTAAATACTCACAGCTGTAAACGCAGGCGAGAGGCGACTCAAACATGAGGAAATCTGAAAAAGTTTGAGGAGCGCGGATACCTATGATTCAACTCTGATCTATGATTGTTTTCCTGTTTATGTGCGTTTCGGACAGCGAGCGCATAGCTGGCAGAAAGCCTCGCAGGCTGCTGCTAATGTTTCACTGGTGCACATTACAGCTAATTGAAGTGCAGCAGCTGTCAGAATAATTCCATGCCGATGTTTGCAACTTGGCAGCAAAGGACGACACTCGGCCGCAAACTCTTCACAAGATCAAGTTTTTTCCCCCCCTTCTTCGCTCTACAAATTAAAGTTATGTCAACTAAATGCTTAAAGAGAAGCTGAGTCCGAGACGACTGGAAAAAGCATTAGACAGAGAGAGAGAGAGAGAGAGAGAGAGAGAGAGAGAGAGATGAATTTGATTAAACTAGATCACCAATGTAAAAATTTAGGGAAGCTGGGAATCATGAAAAACTAATAAAAATGACAGAGATTATCTAAATTTATTCAACTCAAACGCAGTACTTATGCACAGAGGAACATAGTGTGCATCACTTTTAAGGAGACTATATTAAATAAGATTTAAAAGGGGCCCTTAAGGAATATTTGATGCAATCGTAAGCGATCCCCGTTCAAATCCAGCCAGTCAAGCTGCTGCAGCTTCTCCACGCTTTCGTCGGTGCCGAGCGCATCCACGCTGCAGGAACCCACTGGACCTCTGGCTCGTCCAGCTTCTCGACGTCGGCTTTCAGCTCTGTGAATGCCGCGGCGACGTCTCCGTTGACGATCACTTTGTCAAACAGGTGGCCGTACTGGCTGTCCAACATCTCAGCCTGGTCGAGCATGTCCTCAAAATCCTCCTCCTGTGAACCCAGAAAATCACCCCCAACAAACTGAGCACCCTGAAAAAAGGAAGGTTATGTCTGCTTTCTTTCCTCTAAGCGGTAGGACACCGATCGGTATAATTTGTGACGCCATATTCCGCATTATTGACTGACAGCGTTTCCACTGCCAGCTGGACTCTCACTGGGCAAACGTCGTACTGGTTTGACGATGAACGTGGCGTGCTGGTACACTTCCAGCTTGTCGCTAGCTGTCATGTTTTTCTGTGCCCCAACCAGCGGATTTTGTTGTTTAATGCCAGCAGAAAAGAAATATGGGAAACGGGTATAAAAAAAAGTTAACCCTTATTCTATGGTTTACTTCTAAGAATATATTAGATGGTTCATAAGAGAGGCACGAGGAGAGTTGACACGCTATAAGATATTTAACCGTGATTATTTCACACCTAATCATCTTTTTAAAGTGGGTGTACTGGAGAACAGCTTGTGCTGGAAAAATGGAAGAGTCTTGAAGGTGCTTTTATTCATACAATGTGGTCCTGGTCCTTTAGTTCAGCTCTTTTTGGCAAAAGATAATCAGAACAATGGGAAAATGGCTTGGTATAGCTTTGCCTGAATCAGTTCAGCTTTGCTTTCTAGAGGCAGGTTATGTTTGCTTAAAAACGTCTAAATATGAATTTGCTTTGGTACTGAATAGTTTCTGGAAACGTCAAGATAGACCTTAGTGTAGGGAATGGATAAAAAAACTTTTGCTTTTTCTTCCTTTTCTGACAAATAGTTTTTGTGGCGTTTACAATCTTTTAAATTTTGTTGTGAATGTGTGACGTGTGTATGTAGCTTGGTTTAGTCTTTTATATTATTTGTTCTATTTGTTTTAGTGCTCTGCTACAAATTCAATACACATTTAAATAATAAAAGATATGTTGGAAAAGATTAAATCTTATTTCAAGTAAACAAAAATTTACATATCAAAATTTGTTATTTAACAGAACCAATTTCAATGGCAATAACTTGAATTAGTAATACAATTTTAAGTGTAGTGTGTATTATAACCAACTCTCCAATCAATCAATGGACTGTGTTATTTGACCCCAGTGGATAGTGCAAACTGGTTTATTGATTTTATTAAACCAGTTTGGACAGAGCGTTCTCTAGTGACCCAGATGACCCTTAACTCCATGATTCATTTGGTGGTCTTGTGGCTGTAGGAAAAGCCCAAATCATCACTCCTCCACCACCGTACTCGACAGATATTGTGACACTTTCTCTCTTTTGCTGTAGCCAAAACTTAATCTGCTTTTGAAGGATTGAAGTCGTCTTCTGGCAATCCCTCAAACAAGCAGTATTCACTCACCCTCTTTCTGACTGTCGTGTCATGAAGTTCAACTAAAGTTTTGGTTTCTTTGGTTTTTTGCTATTTTTTTAGCAGTTCCCGGATCATCCTTGGGGCAAATTCTCCTGGACATCCATGTGAAGACTGGCGACTATCTTGAATGTGTGGGGGAAAAAATCTCCTAAGTGTATGAGAGTGGCCTTGTAACCCATCCTAGACTGACGGGCAACAAGCAATTGCTTCTTTGATGTCATTGCTAATGTCTTTTCATTTTCTAAAACACATCTGTATTCTGCAAACTAGCAATCCGCTAAAACACCTGCTTTCATAGAGGTCCTCACTGTTGCTAATGGTTGTTTTAGTTTAACCTGAAGTAATCAAACACAACAGGATACAAAACCATGACCGCAGAGCTGCACTGGTGAGGCCTGCCACAGTAGTTACATGCTCCGCGTAATGGCTATGAGACCTTTTCAGACCAGATGTGGTTCCAGTTGAAAGCAGACTTTTTGGATTGGCTCGGACTCTTTGAAGGTTTGGGTTGTTGGCGTCGGGCAAAGCACCAAAGCCTTGCTGTATCATGGTTCTAATAAGGGCCACACGGACAAACAGAGTCCAACAGTGAATGTGAAGCCATATGGCAATTAGGAAAAAGCTTACTTGTCTTTCTTAGTAAGTGTACGTGCACTCTGAAATCTTTATGCTTCTGTTTGAGGGAAAAAAAACCTACAAGATAAACTGAAACACCACTTGTTTTCAGTCATTGCCTAGAAACATTGCACATCTACAAAAATGCAAACGTTTTTCTGGGCAAACAGCCAAGACCAAGAAAACCACCCGCATAGTACCCGTAATGTCTCCTGTCTCTTGAAAGTGTCTAAGAAGCAAATTACACGGTCAAAGCAAGGTGTGTGCCTGTTTTATAACCCCCACACTGGCCTGCAAGTCTCAAGGCATGCAATAAGCACCTGACTTCATATATCCAGTTTCAGTGCTGTTTCAATGTTGGTCGGAAAACCAACTTACATTCACTAAATCCAAGACTGTGACAAGAAGATCTAAAATCACTGATCAGTGATGCTCTCTAGGGTCATGGATGGGATTGTACCTACCGTCAATGAATTTGACTGTACGTACAATTTATTGTGATTTATGCAGCTCAGTGTTAAATTGAGCTATTTTGGAAAGAATGGGCAGCGCTTCAGTTCCTGGTGTAGGCATACCCTAAAACGGTGCTACATTTACACCAAAAGGTGGTTTTACAGACTGTAGACTGATGGGGGTTGAATACAAATGCACACCACACCTTTCAGACGTTTTTTTCTTTTTTTGCAAAAAACAAAAAGGTATTAAAACTCTATACTCTTTCTTACAGTTCATAATAAGGTACATTATCTAGGTCTATCACATTAATCATCAATAATATACTCTGTCTCACAAAGCGCTATCTAGTTCCTATCATTGTTTGGTAAAGTTAGCTTACAATGTTTTTATGGGCCCCAGATATAAAGGTATGTGCTGTTAGCTTGGCGGTGTTAACAATGACTCCGCCACAGCGGTCAAAAACGTGTATGCCCTTCCAGGTTCAACACCTGTCACCTCTTGGTTCATATACTGGAGGCCACAGCCCCATCTAGTGACCAAAAACCAAAAATAGACATATTTGGCTCCTATCGTTTGCAAACATGAGTGGCTAACCATTAGCTGCTAACAATGCTAGCAGTGCTAGATTTGAAGCTACCTACTAGTGCCAAAATAAAGCCCACCCAAGTATTATCTGTACTCAGTACCACTACTTACATACTATTTTAGATACTCTTCAACTCTCCAGATAGGAAGAAAACTCTCTTTGTGACAATAATAGCTAGAATTAAACATATAAACAAAAGTTGTTATGTGAACCGACAAGCTAGCTTTGGAGCTTAAGCTAAAAGTATCCATACGTACTTACTGAAAACATCCTGACTTGTGTACCGTCTTCATCACAGACAAATTTAGCTCTCCGCCTGGTGAGGCGAAGCTCCTCAATCCTTGGCGGTTTCACGAACACTACGTATGGTTTGAATTCAGAAGTGTAAACATGCTTTATTTTCTGCAGAGGGGGAAAAAATAACAGAAAAAGGATAAGGTCAGATTAATGCATAAAAGAAATGATTAATGGTTTGTGAGCATCTCTTGTCTGTCGATGTAATTTAAATGCTATATTGTGGAAGAAATTGCAATTCATAGGGAAAAGTTTTGTTAATTAATTAATTTATTTATTAAATTATTTTGCTTTAATTTCCTTTTTGTTCATTTTATATGCTTTCATGATCCACTTCTGGATTGGAGAAAAGCGATGAAAATGCCAGTAACTTTATACCACAGTTGAAAAACACCAGAGAAACTAAAACTGTGATTTATGCAGCTCAGTGTTAAATAATACAGCACTCAGTGCCTTGCAAAAGAATTTATAATCCTTGAATGTTCTCATATTTTTAAGAGGACCCTCAGATTTAACATTTACTGAAATTACATGAATTTATTTGCAGTAAACGGTGCACATAAAGAATGCTTTTTTGTTTTTTTAATACTGGTTTAGTTGTGAAAAGTATGGATTATACATGTTTAATGTCAGATTAAGTATATTTTTAAGGAGTGGGAATTTTGATAAGTTTATACTTCCACTCCACTTCCTGGAATATGTAAAACAAACGTTTTGACATTATGCTTCATGCAGAACATGAAGCACAATGTACATATTCAAAAAATAAACAAACTAATCTGATGGAAATGTGACAAAATGCCATATGACTGGTTTTGCAAGGCCGTAACTGCGTTTCCATTAACCATAAAATTGCAATTACAAAAATAAATTTGCTTAATAAAAACATGTCATTTTGAAATTTCGAAAAAATTCATGTTTTTTGAGGTTTCACTTTTTAAACCATCACGAGTCACGTGATCAACAGCCGAATGTTGCTACTGGAGAAAACGATGACAGGAAGTATAGGAGGATGAAGGTTTGTGTTTGTTTTGTTGGACAAAGTGCAGTTGGCTCCACCTGAGCGCTCACAGCTTTGCACAGTTCATAAAAGGTTTAGTGTTATTTGAACCTATTGAATCCATAACTCTTCTGTAAAATTGCCAACTACAATTTCCCCAAAATGCAGAATACGTAGCCTCTCCTAAGGATAAGGGGCTTGTTGCTCCAACGCCTGATTAAGTCGCTAACCTCTCCTCTGATTGGCTGATAGATGATGAGCACTACCTCCATATGAATATATCTCATGTAGCCGTTTTGCTGGGGTTATGCTTACGCTTGGGTGAACATCCAGGAGGCAGACTTTGCCTTCAGCCATCACTCTCTGGACCGAGTCCAGATTCGACCCGTAGTAGTTACCTTTGTACTGTCCATACTCCACAAACCTACAGACACGGTGAGGCAAGCAGAAAACCGGGTAAGAAGGCTTCGAATGGTTGATTAAGACCTGCAATGGTCGAACAGCTCAAGTAGGGCCACTTATCCCACACCTGTGGTTGAGGATGAGCTCTTCAAACACCTGAATTGAAACAAAATGATAATCCAGGCCTTCGCTCTCCTGCCTCCTTTTCTCGCGTGTCGTGTCTGAAAAACGGGAAAAGAGACGGGACACTGCTTTGTGTTCGCGGGGAGAGGATTTACGCTCCACGCTGAACGTAAAGGCCGAAAGTAATGAAACCTCAAGATGTGCAACTTACACGGCACACTGACGCCATAGCGGTCCGGTTCGGAGATCACCAGCCTCCTCTTCAGCTCGTTCACGCCAACCCCGCTGGGCCCTGGAGACACGGATCAGAACACGGTATTCTGAATGTGGGTTTTAATTCTCAATATCACCGTGCGGTAATGCTTTCCTTGAGCGGAGCCCAACGGTAAATGACACAGCTGTCTTTGTCATCAGAGAATTAGAGAGCAAATGAAAGTCAGACAGACGGAGCTCTGATTTCATTTGAACAATGATGCTCAAACAGCCTTCTGTCTGATCGGTCTTAATGCTCCTACACTCTCTGGAAAAGCCATAGCATCGTATCTAAATGTACCGTCTGCAAAGCCGTGCAGTATCAGTGTCATTATAATGTAGGATACACAGGACAGAGTCCACACACACACACACATGCAGGCATTCGTCCACATGTTCAGTACTGTAGCAGCTGGGATTGATGCGCAGCCAGATTGCATCAGTTTCTATTGGGGTGCAGTCTAAAAGCAGGATTCCTGTCATACCTGCCTTTTCCATCACTGGGTTCCATGAGTTTGATGCATAACCAAATATCCCAGTTTATGGACTTGCTACTCTTTCACCACTGATGTGCTCCACAGCTGCTATGCAGACCCCTCAGAGGACTATCATCAGGCTCGTTGGACGCTCTCCAGTCTTAATTTCTTTGTAAGAGCTACAGGATATACGTACCATGCCGTCTGGCGGTAAACAGGTCTTTAGCCTAAGACGAAACGTGTAAGCGATGCAAACGGTAACGATGTTCTTCCAATTTGGTTTAACATCCTCCGTCTGGTCCTGGATTAGGACAGAAACGGCCTTCATTGTCTCGCAAAGGGGAGACTCGGGTTTAGCTTTTTCCCCGTCTGTAACTTTTCATTGCCAGTGAGCGATATATTCCTAATGATGACCTAACGATGTCGACTGTCCCCAGCAACAGTAAAACGGGACCCGGAGTCGAGGTTAGCCCCAACTCAATTAAAGGAGTCTAAATGTAAATCCAAGCTGTCTTCAGTGTTCCAGCTTGATGATGAACCTTCTGGCGGCCATCATGAGGGATCCGACTCATGAGCATTCGTCTCTGTCCTCCCAGTCAACTAACTTTTATCTCTTCCCTATCTGACCTTGCTTTTACATCTCTTCAGCTATCTGTGTTTCTCGCCGTCCTGTCTTTCACTTTTCAAAATGTACTTATTCTTCCTCCAGCTCCCCACATTTCCTCCCTTGTTTCATTCCCCCTCGGTTTTTCTGTGACCTTCAGTTGGATCCTATTATGACATTAAAAAGACCTTTGGCGGCGCTCGCAGTGGAATTCCCTGTGGGGAGATAGAGCTCAAAAATACACAGAGCAGACCTGCAGGATTGGCAGGAGGAGTGAATGCGGGGTTGGACCGCTGCGTTACTCAAATGAACGCAATATATTTTGACTCGCAGATTTCTGACACTGTTTACGTGGGTCTGATGGGAAGGGATCATTTTTCCGATCAAAAGTGGAGACATAAATCTTCATCAAGGCATTGCTTTTTTTCTTTTGATCAACAACAGGCTCGATATGTTTTATTTAAATAAATAGGATGAAGGTGTTTTGTGTTCTCGCTTAGCCATAGAAGGAGCAGATATAAAGCAGAATTCGACGGACCACAGCACCACGATTTTGTTTTTTTTTTGTTTTTTCCCCACCAACTTTCGCTATGTACAGTACGTCAGTGTAGTATATCACAAAGCTGATACACATCAGGTAGAAATCCAGATGCATTTTTGTCTTTTTTTCACGTACCAACCAGGACAATGAGGCGGTGTCTGTCCTTTGGCTCCTTATGGTAGGGTACCACCTCTATATAAGTACGGGGACAGATTGCACCATGAACCTCAGAGCTCCACCTCCGTAACTGAGCAGATTTCCTGGCTCTGCTGCTTTTCCGTCCGAGTCGGAAGCTTCTTCTCAGACCGGCTGGAGGAACAAAACCGACAACAGTCTTTAAAGAAGTGTCTAAAACTGCAGAAACCTAAAATCTATTAATTAGCCAGTTATGGCTAATTACATCACCTATGTAAGAGTTACATTAATGAACATTTGTGTAAATGTGCCAGAATTAGCCAAAAGGTGACAAACAAAGGTTACACAAATGACTTAAATTTTGTCAATAAATACAATCAATACAAACAGTAAAAACAAAATAAGGAAACTACAACACAATTATTATAAAAAGTACTAAATTAATCCTGCATCCAGATGGTGAAAACACAGTTATTATTCGAAACGTTGACAGGTCTGATGTGTAACGTTGTGCTGTGTGTGATGTAGCGTCAGAACCTTCTGCTTATGAACCCGCCATCTTTTCCTCCTGGAGCAGAAATGCAAACCCCGCCGTTTAAAAGCTCAACGTTTCAGATCCGATCAAATTTTCATAAATCCTGAAGCAAAATTACAGTTATTTGTTTTGACATATCGCATCGTTTCAGGGTCTGCTCAAGTCATTCAGCGTTGTTCCTGGCGGTTGGCCAGTTGGGAACGGCTTGTTTAACGGGACAAATTATAAAGCTCAGCGCTAAACACAGAGCGGGGAATTGGTGAGTGGCAGACTGCGAGCGGGCCCTGCTTCAGGAGCCGTCGGAGCGCTGGCGTTGTGTAACGCGGGAGCATGTCTCAGCGAAGACACAACTCGGTCCGTCACGCTTTGCTGGTGTTCTGTCTGACCTCCAGCTGCTGTAGCGCGTCTGTGGTCTGGCTCCTCTGGGTCGGCTCACGATCAGAACCACCACTCTGGTGGCAAGGCCAGATTGTCCTTTTTTTTTCCTTTTCTTTATTTACTCATTTTAACTCCTTTAGCAGGTTTAAATCTGTTCCTTTTCGGCCCCATAAAGAAGAATGCTCCTCTGTGGAAAAAAGAAAACGCTAAAGGGGCAGTAATATATAAAATGGATTGTTTTCCTAGCTTTATGTCATGTTATAATGTCATTTCCACATCAAAAACACAGTTGGAGTGTTGCTTGGATTCTTCCATGCATGTTTGAGAAATCCTTTAATCTCCCATGGCAACCAATCAGCTGTGCAAAACGCCCGGGTGGACCTGGCCCCGCTTCTGAGGCGCAGCTTACCCTCGGAGTTGCAGTTTCCAAGGTTACAAGCTTCCGCGTCACAGAGCAGCCCTCCCAGGTGGCTCCTCCACTGAGCTCCTTCAGACTAGCCAGCAGCAATTAGTAAGCACCTGATGGAGCTGCACATTTGTTGAACTCATTATATGAGCTACGTCTGAGTGCAACGCTGGTAAAAACGTTAAAGGGTTAACAGAGGAGCCATGTTGTGACGACTTACTGAAGGCGGAGCTTCAGAAGACTTTTTAAAGTGACAGAGGCCCAATTTCAAGGCGTTAAATTATGAAGTCAAGTTTGATATATATAACAATTTTATAACAACTGATTGCACTGTAAAATGGCACTATGTGCCTGGAAAGCCCCTTTAAACATTTGCATTGAGTCTGAAATGTAACATAAATTCATATTTCTTTGATCTTAAGTCTTTCTGTCAGAGAATCTCTAGGTCGTTTGCAAATGAATCCTGCTGCAGATCGGTTTGGACATGCTGCACCGAGCCAGTACAGATGAAATGATCCGGGTTTCATTCTGCATCACAAAAGACTTAAAAACTTACGTCAGAGACAGATAAGTGTCTCTGAAGGATATTATTCCATACAGTAATCAGATATTGCTCATGAAGTGTAGACAGCGTTCTTGGGTTTTTTAAACATGTGCAGCCATGTGGAAGAATAAGAGCATCCCTCAATAGGTCCATATTTTACATTAGAAACCACATTTATATCTTCATTTTAGTCTGTTTTGTGTTATACTACGACACTCTCATACATGTACAATGACATTTCTACTTTCGCAAATACACAAACACACACATATACACGTATTAAAAGGATGAATTATTTTTTATGGTATATTATGTTTGATGTTTTGTGACAGTGAGCTCCATTCACGCATTGCTCTAAACATCACTGTGTGTTTGTTTAAACCAGTAATCCATGGATTTTTTTTTGCTAAATGGAAGTTTTTGGTAAAACATAGTTGGTTATTTTACTGTAATTGTGTTGTTTAGAAAAGTGTAGCATTTGAAGTGCTACATCAAATGTAGCACTTTGATGTTGCACCATCAAAGTGCTACATTATCAGACATTTTGTAGCACTTTGATGGTTTGAGCTGTTTAAATCGTTCGATATTGAGTTCGGCGCTCCGGACTGCTGACGAGAGACTGAAGCGGGGAAACTTTTGCTCTCTGAGAAAAGCACAAAGTTCAGACTAAAGCTTGCTGGAGAGAAATTACACGAAATGTTGTTGACTGGACAGATGAGTGTAAGACCTTCAGACGGAGACGTTTTCTCACTCATGCCGTTTTGGCCACATGAGGACAGCAGGGCGTCCTAACTTTGTCCTTGTCTAGAAAATATATTTTTTTTTCAATCTTTTGTTTGATGAGTAAAACGAAATGAATTTTCCTGTTCAAGTGAAAAACGTCTTGCTTAACCATCAGAATGTTAATGTTTCTCGATAAAGAATTGAAACATTCAGACTCCTTTCATCAACACCGTTTTTACTTCTGAAACCCAGAACTAACAGACGAGGTATGAAAGTGTCCGATGAGTGATTTCAGTCCCTACGGTCGTTTCAGTTTCAGTCTTATTCTCTTCTATCTGGCGTCTTGCGGCACTTTTAAAGACAGAACTGTAGCTATGGCAACGTACTTTCCACAGCATTTGCAATCCAGGAGCTCCGTTCATTTTCCTTGGAGCTGACTGGCTGTACTTCCAAGAGCGGAAATAGCAAAAACTGTGGACCTTAGCTTCTGTGTTGGTGGCGAAACGGCTTTCATTGGGTGTATTAATGGCATATTTGGTGTCTGGATTATTAAAATAGGCAGTTCTCAGTATGTTTAGAGACATTTTGAAGTGTTTGTGGATTGCTTGTGAATGTCACACCTTCTAACGAGGTTGAAGATAATCCAAAAGATCAGCAGTCTTCTTTGTGGTTTGGATTAAAAGTTACAAATATACACTTTAAAGCAGCATGTTCTGCCATTCCACAGCTGAATCACTTCAAGAACACTTTTATTCTATGCTGCAAGTGAAAAAAAAAAAAAAAAAAAGTAAAAAACTGTCTTCAGGTAGGAGTGAGTGTGCAGCGTCTCACCAATGTGGATTCCTGTTATGGCTCTGTAGTCTACATCCTCTGGGACTGGAAAAACTGAAGGAGAGAAACAGGAAATGTGAAAAACCATCATAAAAAAAAAAAAACTGATCTACAAACATGAACTTCATGCTCATTACAAACGTTCTGAAATACGTTATACTTGTAAAATTTAAGTAACTGTGAGTACCATATAAGGGAGCCCGTTCAGTTCCAAGGATACTTTTAACAATCTTACTTACAGCAAAGACACAACTCGTAAAAATTTCATATTTTGGGGCAGGGGGAAAAAAAAAAGCAACCTTGAGAAATACACACCGGTCTTGGAAAAGCCAAGGTTTTAAAATGTTAAACTCGTGAAGCGATTCATCGCATGCGCGTTTATTTTATGAGTTGTGCCGAAGGAAAGCTTTCAAAAAAACAAAATGCATACCGACGGTGCCTTCCATGTCATCTGCCGAGCATGTGGAGAAAAAAAACACACAAAATAGTTATTCTCCTGTAGGGGGGGAGGAGGTGGTTTCCACTTCTCATCCTGGAAGATGTTCTTTACAAAGTGTTTTATGCTTTTCAGGTAGTGTGGCTTTATGAACTGAAGCAGTGGTTTCCAAACTTTTTGTGCTGGAGGCCAAAATTGACAAATTTAAACTAATGGCGTGGCACAAAATTAATCAGATTAAAAATGCAAAAATTTGTTCACTGTGATTTTTTTCCCCTACCAACGATAATTTATTATTTTTTTTTTATAAAATCTGTGTATCATTAAAAATCCAAAGCATGAAAAGGGCTTCAGACAGTTGCTTTATTAAAAGAACGGCAGACAATTTTCACATTTTTTGGGTCAGCAATTGTTTTCTGTTCTGTTGGCCAAATTTGTACCGTTCTCGACTTGTGGTCAGGGAACGAAAAATATTCTCTCTCTTGTCAAAAACAGTTTGGACACCCCTGAACAAACGTGATCACCTGCTGGCTTGATGTTCTGAAGCTTGAACAGGGCTCTGGGTCGCTGCAACGCAACTCTTCTGCAAGAGATTAAAAAAACAGAACCAATATTTGTTCGATTTTCTGCGTTTTTCTTTCCCAAAATTCGAGCGACTGGAGGTGTGAAAAGATCACCTTTCGTGCAGCTCCTTCGACGGGACGAGGCCCGCCCAACCGCTGCCCGTCCGACCGCTGCCGTCTCCAAGGCGACGCGCCTGCCACCAGGTGTCGTCGTCCGTGCCGACGATCTGGAGGATGTCGCCTCGTTTGAAGGCCACGGCCACGTCTTTACACGGGACGGTCGGATCCTCCGTGGGATCATAGTCGAACAGCGCCCGCACAAACACCTGAGGAACGACAATTTCTTTGCTTTTCTTTTTAGGCTTTAAAAACCCAAAATGGTGAGAAAAGTGGAAAACGACTTCTTTCTTTTTTTTCCGTATGTCTGTCCTCTGGCTGTTGTTCGAACATCTGTATCTTGACAACAAACAGCATTTTTTATTTTCCCTCCACGTGTCATTTTTGAGAAACGACTCCAATTATTGAAAATAATTTCCGAACGCTGCCTGCTCTCAGGTCCGTTTCCAGCTCCACCGTCCAACGTGCGCGGCGCACAGCGTGGCTGTGGTCCATAACTCTTTCTGAACACAAAGGTTGTAGACCTGCAAATATTTTCTGCATGGCATAATAATTAATTATTTTTATTTAAATAAATGGAGCCCAAACGGTAGACGGTGCCAAGGGATTCTGACTATCTCAACAGATGTTGAGGAGGAGGCTGTGGCATACACTGCAAAAACACAAACTCGAACAAGCAAGTATTTTTTAAATCTTTTTTTGTGCATATATCTTAGTTCCCTTGAAATAAGACAAAACTAACTCATAAGTACGTAACTTTTCAGCTCGTTTTAATTCAATAATTTTCCTAAAATCGCTAAAAACTGTCAGATTGTTACACTTTTCCGACCTAGAAATGTTGTGTTATTGCAGCGTTTCTGGTTCTAACATAACAGAGTGTAAAAGTTAAAGGGATGCTGATTCCAGTAGACTCTTCTCCATAAATTCATGCATTCTGAATGCTAAACGCTAAATGAAAATTAAAAACAAGACACGCAGCATGAGAAGTGGCTTCATTGTTTGCTCTACCTTTGTCACACGTGATGTCATTTCCTCTTTGGTGGATCCAGGAATGATTTTGAATTTAACTGCACCCTCAGAACAAGCCTGCATAGAAAAACAACAGAAATCTATTTCATGTTCAGGACATTCAAACATAAAAACTCAAAACTGAAAACCATTTTAAAAAATCTGTTTATATATATATGTATATATATTTAACAGATAATTAATAATATTCAAATGGAAAGTTGGTTGGAAAAATAAAGTGAAATGAACGGTTTAAACTTGTCTGATAACTTTCTAGTCAATCTTCACTTTATATTTCGGTTCATATCAAGGCCATAAATTTCCTCCAGGGCGGCAGAAGCAAAATGTATTGATAAAACCCATAGATAGATATTAATAAATAACTGTCTTTGCCTTCGATAAGTACTTCTTAAATTTAAGTATTGAACTTCTTTTTTTTTTGTATTGATCAGTCCCTCCAGGATTTTGCTTTTTGTATTTGTTTTGGGGTTTTTTTCAATAGAAATCAAAAGAATTTCCGATGCTAATTTAGAAATATTTGCAGGGCGTTTTGAATTATTTGGACGATATCTATCACAGACCAAAACTTGATGCCAAATTTTGGTCTGTGATAGATGTACGAAACACCGCCACCTGCAGGTGGGACTTAGCATTCACGTAAACGAAATGTTTTGGGTCATTTTTGCTAAATATTTGCAAAAAACTTACAGTTATGCATTAACCACAAGACACACAATAAAAACGTGATGAAAATGACAAAATCAAGGATAAGAAATAGTTATTACTAAGAATAAAAAACCTAAAGTGACAGCAACCAATCAAGTATGGTAGATGAAGAAGCTCTTGAGATTTATGTATATCATAAAAGGAGAAAACCAAAATAAATAAATACAATTTATAAAAACACTAATATTAAAACCATGTCGAGCAAACACACCAAAAACCTAGTTCATTTTAGAAAGTCGCAGAATATTTTAAGGCATTGATGTTGCGGTTCAGAATAAAGGAGACGTGAGTTGATTTTAAACTCAAAATTCAGTTGGAAATCCAGACGTTTCCTCATCGACCCACTTTCCCTGTCCAACATGGCTGCCATATGTACACATTGCAATGGAAGTTACAGTAATATACTTTTATTCGCGCCTTCGGACTGCTTGTATCTGTCTACATTAGTCGTAAAAATAGTGCCGCAGCGTCACTTTGCATACACATTCTTTTTTAAAAGAGGAAAATCGTAACAAGTGTCCGGCTTAGAACTGGAACACGGTTGAGCTGAAGGCATAATGAGCTCCAACATCCATTAAAAGGTTACCGGAACCTGTGCAGGACATTGTTTCATTGACAACTTGTAGTAGCAACTCGGCGAACCTCACTCAGTTTCAGCTTTATCACTCACAAACTTAAGCTTTGCTGTTTTTGAACCACACTAGCAGTCATAAAAATATAAGTTAAAGCAATATGTCATCTTTAAATGAACAGTTAAATAAGTCGACAGTAAGAGGAAGAACAAGGATCAGCAGAAAAATGAGACAAAGAAGTGACGTGACTGACCAGGAGAGGAAGGATTTCTTTTGGCTTCCTGTGCTCCAGTGAAACTCCATTCACCTCCTTCAACTCGTCACCCTCATGAATCAGGCCTTAAACACACATCGCGTCATTGTTACACGTTTGAAATATGACTAATTACTGAACTCAAACATTTTCCAGAAAAATGCTCAGATTTCCCGTCAGCTGTTCAGAAGAAGAGCTGCAGTTTCAGTTCCTGAGTTCATATGCGGTGCAGAGCGACATCAAGCTTTGCATACCATGTGTGGTGCTGCGGGCTGCCGGTCAGCTGGCTCAAAGAAGCCAGCTGACCGGCAGCAAAAATCCAATAGGATTACGCAAAAAAACAAAACACAACCTACATTTTGTACACTATTTGCTTTAACACTACTATTAAATTTAGCAGATCTGCGTTCTATATTTTTAATTGCTATCATAAACTATAATAAATAACACATAAGCAGGATTAATTAGACCATGCTACGTGTTTTTTATTTTTTTTGCGTAAGCCGCTTCCTCGTAAAACTGTCCTCACCGTCTTCAGTCAGCGGCTTCTTCGAATTCGACGCAGTACGGACTGCTACAGGAGACCCTTGAAGACTCTTGAATTAATATGAGTTTCAGGAAACACTTCATGTCCCCTTTGGGATCAGTGAAGTGTTTTTGAATTTGAATTCTTACGACTCCGGCGGTCTGCTTACCGCTCTTATCGGCGGAGCCTCCTCTCATGATCCTGGCCACGACGATGGCCCCCGAGGATTTGTCTTTCTTAATTGTCGCTCCCTTCATTCATACACAAAAAAAGAAGCGACAAACAGATACAGAGTGAAGATAACACACTGAATCTATCGCAGAAACGCCTTGAGCCCCACTCGTATATTTTGTTTCATAAAATTTTTGCTTTTTTTTTTTTTTTTATTTAGACGCCTTCGTGTTCCACACAACGAGCCGCGCAAAAGCAGCGTTATGTACAACAGATGTTATTGATTCGGCGATGCAAGAATGGAAACAGCATCTGATGCAATGGGCGGGCGGGCTGCGATCGGCTCTCGCTCGGGTGAAGCCCTGTTGTCTGGAAAATGGGAACATGTTGGATCGATCAGTGGGACGAAGTCAGAGGAGGGTCAGCCCTCTCTTCCAGGCTAGCGTCGGAACCATCGCAAAAATGTCCACAGTTATCCGTCCAAAAGTGTCTCTCGAACGCAGCAAAAATGCATGTTTGATAGATGAGTCACGGAGAGCTTTTTTCTTTTCTTTTTTTTTTTGTGCTGCTGCTCCAGAGATGTTAATGGAACTTTATCTTCTGATTTGCAATATGTCTACAAAACCTGGCGACCTGCATATTTGCATATTCGCTAAATCTTTTATTGATTCTTTACATTTTAAATGTATTTCTGAATATTTCTTCTGTTGAGTCAAAACTGAAATATGTTTTTCTGTATTTGATGAAAAACTTGCAAACTAAAAAAAATATGAATCCAGAGTTGTTCTTTTTTTTTAATTTTCACTAAAACGACAAATTTCAAGGTTTTGTGGCATTGCTGAACATCTGCCGCTCTCGAATCCTCGCAGGATGTTTTGTTTTTTTTCCCCTTTACTCAATCCAGGAAACTTTTTTTTTTTTTAATTTGAGCAGCATCAGGAAAACGGCCCGTGATTAAAGGCCTCCAAGGTAATCAATGCGCACTAGAAACAGAAACATAAATTAACCCAGGCCTTCTAAATGTGCAGTGGTGCTTTAATGACTCAATTATGATGTCAGTGTTTGCATTATTTCACTTTAGATAAACAGAACAGCTGGAGCCGCAGTGTGTCGTGTGTCACAGTCATAGGTAGCAAAAAGAGCTGTGGAAAGAAAAGAAGAAAAAAAGACTTGGATTAAGAGCGAAGTTAAAAGTTTAAACACAAAAGCAGCACAGGCTGCCGCGGGAGTCATCTCTTAGGTTCCTTGTAAATTATCCTTAGCAGACATTTTGTCTTGGTATGAATGTGTTTTTGAAATCAGATATATATATAAAAAATTTAAAACTATCAAATACATCTAACCATAAGCTCTATATGTTTCAAATTCTGCGATGTGGCTGGGTAACTTTAGGAAGCTGAAGCTTTTTGGTGCAGCTGCATTAAATGCCAGAACAGCCGTAATGTAATAAATGAATAGTTATTACATTTTTAACATTAAAGTAAAAAATGTTATTACTTATTAAGATGTTTCATGTGAAATTTTTATATCTACAATCTATGTGGAATTATGTATGTTTTTATTGGCTCTAGTGGCCTTTATTTGATAGTTAATTGACAAGAAAGTCAATTAACTTTCTTGTTAAGACACGCGGCAAAGGTCCCCAGGCCGGGAATCAAACCTGCAACAGCCGCGTCGAGGAGTAGGGCCTCCATATGTGTGTGGTGCTTACCCCCTGCGCCACCACAGCACACCCTGGAGTTATGCAAGTTTTTATTTATTTATTTTGTGGCTCCTGTGCTGCATAGTGTAGCAGAAAAAAAAAAACTTTAGCTCATCGAATACACTGTATTTACAATTAATGTTTGGCTAACAATATGCTAATTAATTATAAATCTTCGGGCTGCACAGTGGAGCAGTTGGTAGCACTGTTACCTCGCAGCAAGAAGGTTCTGGGTTCGATTCCCGGCCCGGGGTCTTTCTGCACGGAGTTTGCATGTTCTCCCTGTGCATGCATGGGTTCTCTCCGGGTACTCCGGCTTCCTCCCACAGTCCTAATGCATGACTGTCAGGTTAATTTGTCTCTCTAAATTGTCCCTACAGTAGATGTGAGTGTGTGTGTGCATGGTTGTTTGTCCTGTTTGTCTCTGTGTTGCCCTGCGACAGACTGGGAACCTGTCTAGGGTGACCCCGCCTCTCGCCCGGAACGTACCTGGAGATAGGCACTAGCACCTCCCGACCGCAGTAGGGACAAGGGTGTAAAGAAAATGGATGGATGGATTATAAATCTTGATTATATTAGCTATATACTTGATTATATTTTTTTAATACTTAATTTCCCTGCTAATGACTCTTTTGGACCAAAGCCTACAGTGTTTCTGCTAATTTATTTATGATTATTCCATCTGGACTTTTCTGACACCTAGTGGTGACTTCGGCAACTGCAACTAATAATCCCCTTTATCGTCCTCCCGACCCGAATCTCTCATCTTACAGCCATTCAAGAAAAACAATACAATTCAAGTAAATTACGATTAATCTTAAACAGAAATTTGAGCAATTAAAAAATATATCCTGAATAAATTATAAATGTTTTTGCACTTCTGTATGTTTTTTTAGCAATAGGTTTAGAAATAAATGAAAACTCTTTATGTAAACATTTGCACTGTAAAACAATAAAATTAAGTGAGAAGTCGAGAGCTTTTGTTGATGGTCCGATTGCAGATTGACTGCCACACAGATACTGACCAGTGGCTCTTTGGTTTTCACCAGGCTCACAATTTTGACTGACTCTTCATCTTCCTCCATTGCATCATCAGGTAGGGGCGGCAGAGCAGGTTCAAAGTCTCTCTTGGCTACAAAGTCGTGGGTACGCAGAAGACTCTGGAAAAGGACACACACAAAAAACAGATTGTAAATGTGTTCAAGACCCCCTTCACTCTGACTTTTGTCCTTTATGTGGATTTTTTTCAGTAATTGCTATGGGCTGTCTCGTTTGTCGCCTGAAACTCCAAACACCAAGACGGTACTCTGGCAAAACAAGAAAGAAGTTAAAGTTGTTAGGTTTAGTGGCCAAAAACAGTACAGTGTGTGAGTCAGAAAAAAAACAATTCACACATCAGATGGCACCTTCCAGTAGGAGAGAGAGCCTAAACATTACAGCCAGAGCTACAATGGAAAAGTTTAGATCAGACCATGTTCATACATTAGAATAACCCTGTCAAAGTGCAGACTAAAATCCAGTGAAGAAACGTGTTGCGAGACTTGAATAACTATGTTCACATGCTGAATCTGGAGGTACTTTGCAATAAAGAATCGCTAAGAAACTTGTTCCTTGTGAAGTGGTGCAGTTAAGACCCAAAAGACCTGCATCCAGGGTTCCTGCAAGTTTCACAGACTCAAATTTAAGACTTTTCCAGACCATTATGAACGTGATTTAGATCTAGTAAGACTAGAACTTTACCTCCTCTTTTAAAATCATCTAAACTCCTAACTTCAGAGTTTATGTCGCATTAGATGCTGCTTTGAGATCAGTGCTCGCAGTGGCGGCGACCGTTTTCTGGGCAGTTTTAGTCTTGCTATGTCAAAACTGTAACATTTATGGGGTCTGCTGAGGCTTTTGGCAGCAGCTTTGTACCTCCAAGCCTTTAAGTGCAAAATGCACATAGCATCATAAGGCACAGGAGTGAGCCAATGGCAAAGATGAATGTCGTCTAGTCAACTGGAGATAAAACTTGAAGTTGTCCAATCTATGACAGATGCAAAAAAGCTAGCTAGCTAGCTAACTAGAAGGGGCAGCTAGTTTTTTTGTTGTTGTTTATTTGCAAAAAATGCTTGCAGGGTTGGCAACAAGTGTGAGGCAGTGACAAAGATGAACATCGTCCAGTCAACTGTAGATACATTTTAAAGTTTCCTAAACAATGACAAATGCAAAAAAGCTATCTAGGTGGAAAGGGTATATTAGCTACAAGTTCATTGCACAAAATTGTACAGGTTGGAAACAGGAATGAGTTAATGGCGAAGACCAACGTAATCCAGCCATCTGCCAATAAATGTTAAAGTTTCCTAACCTATCTGTCTTGGGTTAGAAAACTTTAGCTTTTAAAATTTAAGCTAGCTAGCTATAAAAGGTATATTAGCAGCTAGTTTTATTCTTCTCAAAATGCATATAGTATCGTAAGGGTTGGCAATAGGAGTGAGCCAGTCTCAAAGACAAAAGTTCTCTAACCCCATGACCAATCTAAAGAAGCTAGCTAGCTCGAAAGGGTATATTAGCATATAGGGTTTTTTTCCCCACAAAATGGGCGTAGCATCATGCAGGGTTGGCAACAGGCAGTGAGGCAGTGGCCAAGACCAACATCGCCAGACAACTGTAGATAAATTTGAGTCTGCAATGAAGATACGTGGATGCGCCTCAAAAAAATACAAAATAAATAAAACATAGAATATATTAGATTAAATAGTTCTGCCATGATCAATTTTAAAACCTGTGATTAACCTATTTAAGTGCAACTTCAATTTCTAATAAATTTAAGACATATTAAGACCTTAATTTTACCTGAATTTAAGACTTTTTAAGAACCAGACACCCTGTCCATTTGTAATTGCAGCAAAACACGTTCAGTCAACGGGGCCATGCATTTACAATATGCACTACTTTGTACGAGTCTATCAGACCAAAATTCCAATAAACAATTGCTTTTGCGAGATGGCAACAACCGCTGTTTTGCTTTAGGAAAGGCATTATTCAGAAAAGCCGTTAATCTTTCACTACGAGCGCGGATTAAAAAAAAGTGGAGATTTACCGTAACGAGGAGGAATGTGAATATGGGAAACATCTGCTCGTCAACTTCATTTTTACCAGTCAGACAATCCATCTGTCAGTAACTCCACTGGATACACCAAAGTCCATCAGCACGTGCTCTGTTCAGAAGCTGCCAGCGCGTGAGCAATTCGGCTCTGGCTACTTTCATAAGGTGTTTTTTTTTTTAGGCCCGAGCAGCTAAGCGCTGCGAAGGCCTATTGTATCTGTACTGTTTATTAGGCCCGAGCAGCAAAGCGCTGCGAAGGCCTATTGTATCTGTACTGTTTATTA
>CAEFZY010066426.1:0-102762 GCA_903066815.1 Brachyrhaphis roseni
CAACATCTTGCTGCACACATTGAAGGATCTCAGCTTCCTTAGAAAATAGAGTCTGCTCATCCCCTTCTTGCACACAGCGTCAATGTTAGATGCCCAGTCCAGCTTGTTGCCATTACAACTCCCATATATTTATAGTCCTCCACCTCCTCCACCACTTCCCCTTTGATCTTCAGTGGCCGTGAAGGCATCTTCTTCCTTCTGAAGTCAATCACCATCTCTCTGGTCTTACTAATGTTGAGCCTCAGGTGATTCTGCCCAGACCACTCCACGAAGCTGTCCACCAGTGTCCTGTACTCCCCCTCCCCTCCACACCCTATACACCCGACAACCGCTGAGTCATCAGAGAACTTCTGTAGGTGACATGACTCAGAGTTGTACTGGAAGTCAGTGGTGTACAAGGTGAAGAGAAAGGGAGAAAGCACAGTTCCCTGTGGAGCTCCTACTTTATTGTAAAAAAATAAATTATTGTAAAAACAAATCAGTTCATAGTGAAATTGTGTGTTTTTGATATTTGATATTATAATGACCCCCTTAGTGCCTTGGGGCACTAAGTGCCTTGGGGCACTAAGGGGCTGCTTAGTTTGCATATGCCTTGGGCCGGCCCTGCTCCTCTTACCAGAGTGCCTGTTTACTGTAACTCCAACATGACAAACTGCAAACAGGCCTTTTTTTGACAGTGACTTTTTTTGATCAATTGAAACCACGTTTGTGGAGTGCGTGACTGGCAGATTGTCCCACCTGAGCTGTGGACCATCACACATCATGCAGCTTCACTAGATGACTCATACTAGTCATCTGCTAGTATGAGTGGATTACTATTTCTTCAAAGGTTAGGGTTTTTGTTATAACCTTTCCATTTTCCAATGATACATTGAACTGTGACTTTTTCTGTAGGTTTGGATATTGTCTGTCTGTCCATCCATCCTTCCATCCGTCCATCCATTTTCTGTGCACCCTTGTCCCTAGTGGGGTCAGGAGGTGCTGGTGCCTAACTCCAGCTAACGGTCCGGGCGAGAGGCGGGGTACACCCTGGACAGGTCGCCAGTCTGTCACAGGGCAACAGACAACCAAAACCTTATTGTTGTCCTGTTTTTTGTGTCCCTTGATCTTCAACATGCTGTTTGTTAACTAACGAAGCTCTGAGATCTTCAAAGAACAGCTGGATTTGTCCTGACATTAACTTACACAGTTACTCTGTTGACTTTTTGAATTACTTCTGAGTGAAACTGGTTGATTTTATTTGGGAGTTAAAACAAATGAATGCCTCAATTTTCCGGTTTTTGTTAGAGAAGTTGGGAAATACTCAAAAATCTTCAACTTCACAATTGCAGTGTCATAAATTGTAGTGGTTTGTTACATTAAGTCAAAAATAAAATACATTTAGGTTTGCTTTTTTGGTTTTGTAACAACATGGGAAAGAGATTGGAGGGGGGAGAGAATACTTTCGTAGGCACACGAAATCCTCTTGTAAACATAAAAGGATTGAGAGGACACAAAGTGAAACTTAAAGGTGAAAAAAGTCGACGACGCAAACAAAGAATCTACTTTAGTCACTTTATTTTTAAGTGTAGCAAAAGCATTTCTCTGTGTTTCTCTTTCTCTTCTGCGACACAATTGTGTTTCATCTAAACACTCGGCAGGTTTTCTCATTCCTAGCCCGGACACATTGGAAATACCTGTGGGTGTCTGAGTGAGACGCTCCACCCATCCTCGACTGATCCGACAGGTCCAACCTAAAACCATCCAGGTGCAACCGAGTCATTTTCTGTCAACACAGTAGGAGCTGAAACACGACACTTCCTCAGCAGCCAGAGAGGATATCTGTGTTATACCTTCCACTCCGTGTCTTTGGTAAGGTTCTTTGTTGTTGTTATTTTTTTTCTTGTTTCATATTGGCAGACGCTTAGGAAATTAGATGTAATTCAGATTAGTTACCGACCTTCAGTACTTTTATTTGAATGCTAAAAAAGAAAGAGAAAGAATAAAGAGAAAAGAAAACTATAGAAAAAAACAATGAAACAATTAGAGGAAGTCATATTAAAAGGTAAGATCAGTCATACAACTTATAGATGACATAAATAAGGAAAATTGGTAGGCTACTGAATTGATTACTCTCTATTTAAAGACTGAAATTACAAACAGAGACAAAATCAAAGTTAAACAGGTCAAAAAGAGGAATGCATGGAAAGTTCCACGAGAGAATGCCAACCACCTTTTACAATAAAGAGGCTTGGAGATTTATTGTTTTAGCTGGAGAAGTAGATGCAACCAACTTAACTCGTAGAGGAAGTTCTAGTCAGTTTATTTCTTCTGCCAAGGTGCTCATGTACAAAGTATTGTTGTATTACTCAGAAATACAATAATATCCAAATACAATTGTATACTATACTATTGTATAGTATATTCTGATACAATATTATATGCTACATGAGAATTAAAAAGGTGTATTTATTCTGTGTCCTGTAAGAGTCGCACTGAGGTTCTATGAAATGCAGTTGCTTAGAATGCAGGTAAGTAAACTCATTGCACAATCTGAGAGAGAGTGATATGTGTGCTTTGTGAGAAGAAAGAAAAAGGACAAACCCTTAGCAAAGAGATGATGGGACCAGCTGCGGCCGTTGGGGAAGGCGATGCTGCACTTGGTAGCAAATAGGAAAAACAAATTGCTGGCCGGCAATGCTGTTTTTCTCAGAAAATATACACTCTGAGATTTCTCCCCCCACCCCATTTTTGAGGAAACCGTGTGTCCTACAATATGCAGAGACATAAAAAGAGCAAGACTTCTAAGAAGATAACAGGAAGGCCATATGTGGAGTTGCCATCTTTGTCCCTATAGTTATATATCAAGTAAACCCCTCTGGAAACAACACATGAAAAAAAACAACTAGACATTTTCCTGATGTTGTTGGAAACAGCATAATGCTAAACGTTTTAAAATATCAACTCCTCAAACATTTTGGTTCTGAAATGAATTGAAATTAAATCACTTTTTTAAAAAAAAAAAAAAAAGACGTATTGGTAGGTTAAAACTTTACCAAAACCAGAGATTAATAATTGTCCTTGGAAAAAGTTAATTACTATAGATGAGCATCATCAGGGACAAATGGATGTAAATGCAAGAAGCCCGTCCTGCACAGAATGACAAGCATTATGACTCCCAAAATGACATTGCTGAGCAATTTTACCTCCGCAGGTAAAATCTAAGTCTGAGAGGAACGGGCCGAGGTGCTCTCTGAGATTAATGCTCCTATCTGGATCATCCATTTATGAGGAAAGGTAAAGTGTGCGTAGCATCAGCAGCGACTGTACGTGTCTGCCTTTAAATAGTCTCTGTTTTGATCCCGGTGGCATTTGTAGAGTTGGGTCTTTTTATGCCGTTGTAATTTAATAGTCAGAAATGCTGGATGAGAAAGTAAATGGAATCTGATTTGACAGCTCAATATGTCCACGGTGATGCTAAAACGTTGACAGAGACTATTTTTATGAATTCAGATGCGAGGGATTAGACGAGACGGAGCTGAAATGGAACGGTGGGCAGTGAAGCTGTTATCCAGCATTTTTTTTTTTCCTCACCCCCTGTCAGACTGCCAACGTTTATCGGAATGAGATGTAAATATAAAAAGGAGTTTTGGGGAGAGGGGGGGCTCACTTTTTTCTTGTTATTGTAAAGTCTGACACTTTTAAAGGTACAAACTCTTTCTGATGGCTACACTTTAAAATAAAAGTTTGTACTCAAATGCTTTGAAATACAAGACATTTCTTTAGAATATGTACTCAATCAGGACAAGACATTAAATATCAGGAGGGACAGACGTCAGTCAGACCAAGCTCCCACGTCCACACGCACAAATGAAAGGCTTTTCATACTTTAAAGAAGTTGGACTCCATTGGATACATGGCATCATACTGACAGCTGCGTTTGCCTGTTAAGCGATGTGTTTCAAATACTGTTCAAACATTTCAAGCGGCTTGCTAATAGAGTCAAGAGTATTAGTTTGTCCTCTCTACAAAGGCAGGCTCTGATGATGACTCACCCACTGAAGTGTAATGAGTCAGTTTTAGAAAACTCCACTCAGACTGAATGTGAAACATCTTTTTAACTGGGAATACATTTGTGAAAGTAATGCCAGGCTGTTTGGATTCGACCCAGTTCATTAACATGAAAGAGCTGCTTTTTTTTTTTTTTTTTGCTTTTTTTGTGCGTTAGGAACTTAACACACCACTAAAAGAACAACTGCAGTGGTTCTATTGCTACCATTGCAGTTTAAGCATCATCAATGCAAAGACTCAACGGAAGAATGCAAAATGTGTCTTGCTTCCCTTTGCATTTTAAGATACTTTTATTTATCAGAGTAAACGGGGGCTAAAAAAAGATTAATGTGGCACATACAGAATTTTGTTTGAAAAATATCCTTTTCGCTCCATTTCACAATTATCCACAAGGACAGCCTTAGGGCATAGAAACAGCCAAGAGTTTGGTCTTAATTGAATAGAAGTCAGAAGAAAGTCATTGTTTACAAAGAAATCCTTAAGAATTTGTAAGGATTTGAGTTTCCTGTTGCTACCAATTCTGAGCTCCTAGCCTTCCGCTCACCTGTACTGCCTGGATTTTGTGTGATATTCTTCATTAAACCATCATTTTCTCTACTGCCTGGGTCCACTGCGTCTACCTCACCACTCTGCAACCGCAAAACATGACCGAATTCCCATTTGCCACAACCATAATACATGGTTGTTGCAACATTATGCGTTGGCCGTTGTTTTCTTGAGTGAGGATAGGGAAGAGAAAGGGAGAAAATAACCAGCGCCCCATTATCGGCCAACATGGCTTTGATAAGCACGAATCTGCAATTTTACATCAGAATGTTACATCCCATATTGGGAAAACAATCTAGTTTGCCATCTGAGGTTAGGACTGTTAGAAATGTATTTCCCTGGTTTATACAGATTATCATCCTTGTTTGTAAAGTCTCAAGCAAACTATGGAAAAATTTAGATTATTTTATTTGTCAAGCTGAAACATTTCACTTTCTCAGCCTTTAATTCTCTTTTTTTTCCCCTTTTCTCAGGTTGAAATCATCAGGACTTTTATACAAGAAGCCTCTTGACAATTTCCAGCTTCTCTCCTGACCCTCTTCCATCCAAACACGCACCTATAAGTGGGAAATCATGAACTGGGGTTCTCTACAGGCGCTCCTCAGTGGAGTTAACCAATACTCCACTGTGTTTGGCCGGATCTGGCTTTCTATGGTGTTCATCTTCCGGGTCTTGGTGTTTGTGGTAGCAGCTCAGAGGGTGTGGGGCGACGAAAGCAAAGACTTTGACTGCAACACTAAGCAGCCAGGCTGCGCCAATGTCTGTTACGACCATGTCTTCCCCGTCTCCCACATCCGCCTGTGGGCCCTGCAGCTCATCTTCGTCACCTGCCCATCGCTCATGGTCGTCGGTCACGTCAAGTACAGGGAGAAGAAGGACATGGAGTACACTACCACCCACAAGGGGGAGCACTTGTATGCCCACCCTGGAAAGAAACGTGGAGGCCTGTGGTGGACTTACCTGGTAAGAAAGATGGATTTAGCAAAATTTGGTATGCTTGATTTGACGATGACATGAACTAGTTGGGCTTAGGAATTCTGAGGAGAAAAAATTTACAAACTTGCATCAAAAGTAACATTTTTATTTTCCAAGTTTGACACAAATGCATCAAATTTTACAGGTGAGTTTGATCTTCAAGGCGGGCTTCGATGCTGGCTTCCTCTGTATCCTGTATTTCATCTACAAGGGTTACGACATGCCCCGCCTGGTCAAGTGCGAACTGCCACCTTGCCCCAACATAGTGGACTGCTACATATCCCGGCCCACGGAGAAAAAGATCTTCATGCTCTTCATGGTGGTCTCCTCTGCTGTCTGCATCTTTATGTGCATCTGTGAAATGATTTACCTCATCTTCAAACGCATCAAAAAGATCCTTATAAGGAAGAAGGAATACGACATGCAGAGGTTCATCGAAACTCACGAAATGGCCCCTCTCTCACATCCAAGGTCGTTGTTCAGATCCAAATCCTCAGCAAGAGTGGATCCTACAGTATCCATTCAGAATCTCAACAACATCAAGACTGAAGAAAAGCCTCGTAAGCTAGTGGAGGAAAGCTAGAAGTACACTGTCCAGAGTGTTTTTGTCAAACTCCATGGAGAGAGGGAGTTCTCCACGAGAGAAAACGCCAGTTGCTTTAGGCAATCCTTTAATGTGGATTTGTAAATAATTTAAATGATATTCTGAAGGACACAACGTGCACCTCTTCTCTCTTAACACAGAGGCCTCCAGTGTGAAAGGATTGTGTGTTTGACTAGTCTTATTTGACTGGTTGTTGTGTTGTGGTTGTAATTGTGTTCTGGTTGAGCTATCTGTAATATGCGTAAGTAACTACAACACAAATAAATAAATGAATGTGACCATTGATGAGGATGTAAGCATTGGCCACGAATAGCTATAAATAATATTGAACAATGCTTAGCATTTTCTAGTACAACTGAATGACTCAGTTGGCGTTCTCTCAGGTAAATAGTCTAATCACACCCTTTCATTACAAATGCTTCACAATAAAAGTTTAGATTTTTCATGTAGCTGAAAAGTTGTATTTTCATAAACCTATTTTAATAGTGCTTTAACAATAAAGTAGTCATAGTGTTTGAAAAGGGGGTAAAGACATATTGAAGATGTTTTGTTTTACATTTTGTATTTATTAATGTAACCAATAAAGTCGTTATTTACAAATGAACAGTGTTATTGCTGTTTACTCTTTGTGAAAATCATCCTGCATTGTCACAAAGTGACGTAGTGAGTGACTCATTTAGTAAGAATTGGGTTGGATGCGCAGGAGGGAGGGGCTTGTTGTGGTTGGGGTTTTTTCTCTCCCTTTTTTTCCCCCTTCGTCTACATTTCTTTCTAGCGTCCAATCAGAAGCTGAGCTCACGGGTGGGCGATGCGGGGGGGTCAGCGTGACAGAATAAACGGACCAATAACACGCGCGGAAAAGCCGGCGCTGTTTTCCATATTGCGGATGTATTTTTGTAGCAGGAAGTGAAGAGTTGTCAAACAAATCATGAGTTTTCACTACGGACAGGTAGGACAACTTCATGTTTTTCTTTTGTTTCTTGCTATACAGACATATTTAGTGGTTTAGTTAGTGGGTTGTGTGTTCCGTAGCCTTCGTGTGACACCGCCATTAGTTTATGTTTCACCACAAACGACTTTTATTCATTTGTTAGCTGAGGGGTCGTTCCGGTCTCGATTGTGTATGTTCAGAAATCTTTGCCTACTGTCACTAGAAACAATAGTTTTAATAGATGTAGTTTTTTTATGTGTAAGAATTAAAATGAAATTGTGATTTCGTAAGTACTGCACGTTCTAAAAGTTCGACGCTGGTTTAATAATAAACTAAACTCTTCGCGTCCTAATTTGAATGTGTCGTTTAAAGTGAATCAGCCAAGTTTCCGTACATTACGTGGTTACTGTAACCTGTGGTATACGTTTATATATATATATATATATATATATATATATATATATATGGCCTCTGGACACACTTTCTGAATGTTTAAAATGTTTCCTCAGTGTTTCGTGAAATTTAATAGAATCAATTTCAAGTGGAAAAATTACAAGATTGTTCTCCATGAGGTAAATTTATATGCTGAAGAATATGAATTGCAACATCTGATTAGCCACTAATTAATAATTGGTTTTTTTACAGTTCCTGATGACTACATGTGTCTGATTTTGAACGACTTTATATTTGGACATTGCTTTTCAACAATTTTGACAAATAAACTTTTTCTCTATTATTATGCACTGTTATAAAATTGTAAACACCTCAGTGATGATTAAATCAGTTCACATAAACAGGGAAATATTTTATTTGGGCTGTGCATCAACATTGATGACCTCGACTGAAATGCGTTCCTCCACACACTTATTGGTGCCCTTGTAAAGATGTGTTCTTATTCATCCTTTTAGGATCAATAAAGTATTTTTGAATTTTGAAAATAATTTTATGTGTTATTACAATAGCAAGATCTAAATTGGGTATCCAGAGAGAACATACAAACTCCACGCAGAAAGACCCCAAGCTGGGATTTGAACCCAGAATCTTGTTGTTGCAAGGCAACAGTGCTACAAGCTGCACCACTGTGCAGCTCAACTTTCATTCTGTTAAATTGAATTAGTAAGAGCGCATCATTAATATGTATTTTTGCTGCCTTGTAGCTCCAGAAACTTTCTTATCTAATGCAAATTTACACCATCATACAATCTTACACAATTTATAATGGAAAAACTGTTAAGATGGGGTTCTATTGTTATATTTTTGTTTGGTCGCTATAGAATCGACTCAAAATCACTTGAATTCACCTGTTTTCTTTTCTATTACTTTGTAGGGGTATCCAAGAGGAGGCCACCCACCTCAAGGTAACCCATATGGTGGAGGGCAAGGGGGCTATGGGGGTCACCCTGGAGGTGGAACAGGCCCCACTGGGGGCCCATATGGGGGTTATGGAGCTCCAGGTTATGGTGGGCAATATGGGCATGGACCTAGTGGCGCGCCTGGGGGTTACGGAGGACAACCTTATGGAGGACAGCCTTATGGAGGACCTAACCGATACAACGCTCCTGCAGGTAATTCTACTCTGCAGCTGCAGCTCTGTGAAGACTTCTGTAGCTGTAAGAGTAAAAAAAAACAAAAAAAACCCAAACACATTTGATCCACAATAAGACTGCAAGATCGACCTCACACTTCTTCTTTGTTGCTTCTTTCTTTCGCTTCGCGGTGGGATGATTGATAAAAGCCGACCTGCGTTCCCAGATACTCATGCAGAGACGCGGCTCAGATTTTGGATCCTCTGCAGGTCTATGCAGCTGGAGTAATGACTCTCTGGTAAAACAGAGCGAGGCCTAAGCAGAAGTCAGAGACAGATGGGCAGGGAGCGTGTTTTGTGTGCGTGTTTGATTTCACCGTTTCTAGTGGCATCTAAAGCACAAATTCTCAAGTGTCCATCTCTTTCCTGCAGAGACCGACGTCAGGATGTCACCTTTCGTTCCTCCCATTCATGTTCATTACAGCCAGCCGTCTCTTTATCCTATCAGGCATATTTACCTGATTTCTTTCTCTTTTTCTGATGCATGTGGAGCAGTGAGTGTGAATGCTGTGGCTTTTCAAAAATATTCACACCAAATTTTCACATTGCACAAAATCTGTTCAATGTGTTTTTGTGCTATTTGAAATAGGATAATTGACACTTGACAGCCAGTTGTCAAGTGGAAGGAAAAGGATCAATTGTTTCACAATACACAGTATTTCTGATAAATAAATATCAGAAAAGTGTTGCATGTTTCTTTTTTGCCTCAAAGCACAACATTTGTCTCATCCAACCAGAGCATGTTTGACATGTTTGCTTTGCCCACTACATGGTTTCTGAGAAACTTTAAATAGAATTTTGTTTTTTGTTTTCTTTCAAAAATGTGTATTTCTTTGTCCACTTTTCTTTGCAAGCCATTAATGTAGGGATTAGATTTTGCACAAGTGAACTCTGTTTACTAATCAATTTCTAAAGGGAATTTATTATTCAGAAATTTATTTGGGGGTTTCTATGTAAAAAGGGATAGAGTGCAAAGAGAGAGCATGTACATGTATCTAGGTTTTAGAGTAGGTTCTTAAGATATGAAATGTTGTTCAGGTCTCAAATCTGATTTACAGGGTGCAGAATGGGAAAGTTTTAATTAAATACAAGGAATAGAAACACTAAAAGAATATTTCCTGGCTTTTGGCTTTTAGAAAAAAAAAAATGAAACGATGCTGAGACTGCTCATCTTTTCTCCACCCTTATATGTGTAGGTCACGTCCCTCCTGGTGTTAACCCGGAGGCGTACCAGTGGTTCTACAGTGTCGACGCCGACCAGAGCGGCTTCATCAACTCAAAGGAGCTGAAACAGGCCTTAGTCAACTCCAACTGGTCCAACTTCAACGACGAGACCTGTCTTATGATGATCAGTGAGTCACACGGCTGCGAGTGGTTTAAAATGCCTAAATCGGACGAACCGGTTTTTAGCATGTTGACAGTTCAACGACACAGCAGTGCGGCGGTTTTCCCTTCTGGCAAAGTGGCACAAATGTCACCTGGAAAAAACAGATGTTAATTCAAGCCACAGCATAAGACATTTTTAAACTTTAGCTCAGTTTCTAGTCCAGGGGAGGAACAGGAATGTTCTGTCTCGATTCCTGCTCCATTCCAATTACATTTGCTGGCAGGGACCTAATGTTATCTCCAGCCATAATGAGAACAATGTGACCTCTGTGGACCGGTGTTAGAAGCAGAAGGTCTGCGGTGATGGATGGGGGGGCTGCAGGGAAACGCACTAAAACATTTATGCTTTAGTTTGGAAGGACTGTGAAGAAAAAGTTTTTTTCCGAGGGTTGTTTGTCTGAACTTGTGTTTCTCGCGTCTTCTGCCAGATATGTTTGACAAGACCCGGTCGGGTCGGGTAGACTTGTTTGGTTTCTCAGCGCTGTGGGATTACATACAGCAGTGGAGGGCTTTGTTTCAGCAGTATGACAGGGACCGCTCAGGATCCATCAGCGGCACAGAGCTGCACCAAGGTATCCATGTTTCATTATCTTGTCTTAAAGGTGCTGTGGGTCATTTATTTATTTTATATATACTCGCTGTATACCCCTCACATCTTTTTTCTCTGCCCCCTCTCCTTTTTCAGTTTTAACTCAGATGGGCTACAAGCTCAGCCCCCAGTTTTCCGAGATGCTGGTGCAGCGCTTCGGCGAGAGGGGCGGCCCCCACGGCATCCAGCTGGACCGCTTCATCCAGGCGTGCACGCAGCTCCAGACCATGACGCAGGGGTTCAGGGAGCGAGACACCGGCATGACGGGCAACGTCCGCCTCAGCTACGAGGACTTTCTCGCCAGTGCCGTCACGAGGCTGATGTGAGCGCGGCTTCGCCAACGAGCCCCGCTCACAGCCGGTGGAAGGCGCGCCGTCATTTCGCGCGCAGGTCGACAGCTGCTCGGATTTTCTCACGCGTCGCCAGAGGTGCCTCCCACACCCACCCCCACACTTTGCGGTACAGTCAGCAAGGTGTGGGGGTCGCTGCCACACTTGGCTTGGCAGCGACTACCAAGTGTGGCAGTCGCTGCATTTTATTTGACGGTTAGAAGCCTGACGTTGCACTCCGAATGAGGTGCAGAACCTTTACTGGCACATTCACTGTGGGACGGGGTTTCTAATGTCTGCTCCTGTAAGATGTTTGTCTACATAAAACCAGTCTGACCAAGGATATTGTTTATAGTTAGAGAGGTTTTTTTTATTTTCTTTTACTTTTTTTGCAAAAATCTCTTTAAATCTGGGGCTGAATTTGAGTTAATACGTAATTACAGATGATGGGAACATTACAGTTATTAGATTTATTGTCACACTGAGGCCTCGCAGTTTAATCAGGCCTTTTCCAACTAAACTAGTAAAAACATGTCTTGTTTTGTTTGTTTTCTTCTCACTCTGTTTAACACATTAATCAAATATCTCTTTGTACAACTGTACAGATTACTATGCAGTATATAGAAATATCATGTGGACCTTCTAAAATGGACAAAATTGTGTGCAAAATATGAGTTTTTGGAATTTAGCACAAAGACAATATGGAAAATATATATATATTTTCCGTAGTCATGAGTTTTGCTAAATGATTTGTGATGCTAATAAATAAATGTTTTGCCATTTGTACGCATCCTTCTTCTTATTTACTAATCTGATATACATACAAAGCAACTTGAATCAATTTTTTTATTTGTTTTTCTGCTGATTTTTACAGGATAATTTGGCTGCCACTAAAATAATGACATGCCAATCCATTTTCACTGGATTTGCTCTGACCGGCGATTGGCAGATCAACACTGAGAGCTTAACGCTCCTAAATCTGGACATAGTTGTAATTTCAAGAAAAAACATCAACCAAACTTGATATCTGTAGATGTAAAAAGGACAGCAAGAAAGTATAGTTGGTGCTTTTCTCCAGGTTCTGTTATAGCATGGTTCTGTTATAAAACAGTTAGCCTAAGCTTAGTATGCCTATTATAATGAGTTGGTTTTTAATTCTGTAAAAGCTTTGAAGAATAATTACTGTCTAAACCTTATTCTAGAGAAATATGCCATGATTGACACCTGATCTCAGGATTAAAAATGCTGCCGATTTTGACAGAAAGTTGAGTCTGACCCTATATGAACCTAAAAATGCACATATAGTTACTTTGTTTTCTTTTTGTCAGTGAAGTGGTGTGGAAACAAAATGAATAAGCAGCTGTCTTTCCTTCCCACATCTGGTTCTTTTGTTCTTCACCATCTGCCCCCCTGCATGATTAGTTTGTGGAAAGAAGTGTTGTGCTTCACTCTGAATTGGGTGGACGTGTAACATGAAAATCCCATTGTTATGGTAAGCATACTGATTATGGTTATGAGTATTATCACAGTTTTGTCAAAATATGCAGAAAGTATTACTACAGATGATGGGTAATTCACCAATGCTGGAAGACACTCGCATAAATGTAGTTTGTTATGTCATTACCATGATGATCATTTGCATTTCACAAACCTGGCCTTTAGAGAAGAGTTGTGTTTGCAGTTTGCCACTAACTGTGTTACGAAACAGCAAACAGGCTTTTTCAGAATTGAAGTTTGCCTGTACACTGTACAGCGGCGAAGCCATTCTGTCCGCGTTGACCACGGTTCCAAGCGTGGAGCAGCTAAAGTCGGAGCAAGAGAAATGCTTAAGACAGTTTGGTGACGTCAGATCCGGTTGTTTCAAATTTCAAGAGACCACGCCTTCAGCAAGCAATTGTTTCTGAGTAGCAGAGGACACTTTATGATTTGTTATTACAATGTAGCAAAATGGGGGTGTGGGGGGGGTGAATACTAGAGGACGTGATGCATGTCCAAAGGTTTAGCATGTTTTACAGTTCGGTTCACTGAAACCCATTTCCTATTGCATGGTCTTTTTTTCCTGACTTCTGTGATTCAGCAGTGATTTAACTTGAGTCCTGTCATTTCCCCCCATGTGTAATGAAGAAATTTCACACCACTGACCATCCCTGACATCTGTAATTAACTTGAACAAATAGGTCGAGTCTACGGGGCTTTAGTGTTACAGGGCTGTGACACTCTGCTCTGTCAGTGAGGCTCGGCTCATGATTTGGATTGATAGAAATAGCTGCGTTGTTTTTTTCTTTCAGATGCAAAATATTGGCGAGCGTGGCTCTAAATCTCATTTAACGAATAAACGGACATTTATTAAATAAACCCACTGCTGCCAAGTTCGGCTGGTAAAGCAGAACTGGCACGGGGAATGTTGTTAGCCTGCGGGAGTAAGTGTGTGTGTGTGTGGGTGTGTGTGGCAGGAGATGAGCACATTTCTCCTTATTTGACAGCACTGATCACATGCCAGTCCTGGCAACTGAGGGATGCAGGGGTTTAAAGAATGATTTCAAACATAATCACCCACACAAGATTCAACTTAATCACAATTCCGGTTTCATTGAAACTAATTTTAACAAATCTGGACATGGCTCCGTGTTTTTTTTTTTCTCTCTGGAGCTTTACTACAAGAAACCATTAAGTGAAAACCAGCCACCGCTGTGTGACAGGCTGCTTTCCAACTGCTATAGATCAACTAGGCGGCGAGGATTGTTGTTGTTGTTAAATGGAAAAGTTTCCAGAGTGGGGGCCAAATAATCAGTGTCATCAATCAGACACAGCTTTGCAAACAAGACTTACTGATTCACTACCCAGAAAACCATGGTACCGAGTCTGATATTGCTTCTCCTATTGGGTGAAAGAAATGCACTTTGAGAGAGACGCAGGCTACCACTTTAAATCTGTATTTATTCACAGAAATGCACCAATCTTTTTCTGCTAGTGTTTTCTCAGGTTTTTTTGTTTGTTTGTTTGTTTGTTTTCTTAGTGTTTCAGATAAGCATGTTTTAGTATATTCAGGTAGGATAACCTGAATAAATACAAGATGTAGTTTGTAGGAAAATTTCTCAATGTGAAAATTGTTATGAAAAATTGCTTTTTCATAGCAATGTATATTAAACAAAGCTTTTAAACCTAAATAAAAAGCAGATATTAAAACTGTGTTTTTATATGTGTGGCATATAAAAATAGAGTATCGTTCATGTTTCCTTATAATTGCTTCTAAGGGAAGAGAACTGGTTCTAAATGGTGTCTTCAACATTAAAGTATTTTATCTGGGACTTTAGCTGTCAAGTCCATCTGATCAGGGAAAGTTTTGAGTGTGTTCCTTAAGGCAGTGTTTTTCAACCCTGGTCATCAAGGCACATTGCTTTGCAAGTTTAAGATATGTTAAAATAGGGAAACGTGCAGGGCGCTGTGCCTTGAGGACCAGGGCTGGGAAGCATTGCCTTAAAGTATTTTTTCAGGAGTATGGAGTGTTTGTTTACCCAACGGTAGATCCAGATACAGTGTGGTACTCGAGGCGTTTGAGAGGATGTTGTCTGGTTTGGGGTCTTTAGGCAGTCAATGACCTTTCTTATAAACCGGAGCAGATCGGAGCTTGGATAAGAGTGAGGTCATCCAAGTCTGGAATCCTCCTTGCAGGTTTCTTAGACCTTACATAAATTGTATGTTCTATGGGTGCGGAAACTTGACTGATTACTCTGGAATTTTTACCACATGCAGCTACTGTATGTAAACATTGTTTAATTTGGAACATTAGCAGTTTCCTATGTTAAGGCTGATTAGTTTGGAAAGTTACAAGTATTAAGAATTTTTTTTTTTTTTTGTCTAGCTCGAAGGCATGGATCAGATCCCTCGTAACAGGAAGAACTGGATTTGGCAAGGATGGAGCCAACAAAGAGAAAAGACCTACACCCATTAAGACTGTGAAACGTAGGAAGTCATCCGATAGACTGCCCCTGTGAGCATAATTTTAAAAGTGGTCGTTCCTGATGTTGTCTATAATGGTCTTGCTTGCAAGGATATAAATATTCTTAAAAAAAAAAAGAATATTCTCCATTCAGTCTGTTATTTTATGTTTCTGTCCAATACCAACACACTATATTGTCATGGATGAATGGCTATTTAAGTGGACATTCATTTTCTCCAGGTATGAAAAAGTGCACAACATTGCAGGAAAGGAAAGGTCATCTTGCGGTCAAAGTAAAATGCTATGATGACATTAGCTCCACATTTAAAAATACATAGAAGAAATGCATAACATCAACAATTTTACTCCAGAATGTGTTCAACTTAAAGGAAAAGCCAGAACATGTGTATATGATTTGTAGATCACACATTCAAATAATGTTCCATGTGAGAGGACTTATATTTTTAACCAGTCACCTGATTTCTGATTTATTCCTTACCAATGACCCTCAATTTGTGAATTGTTAAATCCAGCTGGTGATGTTTATAAAAATAAACATTCATTTTAGATTTTTTGTTAATTGTATACATACAAACTTAAACACGGAGACATATTTTATCACACATAATTTGTAGTCACTCGAAGAAGTAGCTGAGGGAGTACATATTGCTGGGCATTCAGTGCAGTGTATTATATTTACCAGTAGGGGTCGGTAAAGCGCAAGAAGGAAAAACTGGCGACTGACGTTGATACAGGAAGGAAACGGGAAACTCGCGGAAATGACGTCTCTCTAGAACAAATGTGTTAACGGCAGAGGTGAGTGTGGTCTTATGAAATGAATTAACGGCGGTCAAAAATTGTCAAAAATAAATAGCGTGATAGTAATTTGTTTCTTGGTAGACATAGTAAACCAGTAGATTAAGGTTCATACTTCCGGTGCCCGTCTTGTTAAGACTATGAATATCAAATACTTCCAGCTGTGCCACCAGGGCGATGCTGACTTTGTTAGCTGATATTCGCGCATTACTTTATCAAAACGTGTTCGTGTTTTCGGGGGTTCTTTGTGTCAGTTTTTAATTAAATTCATGGTCGGTTTGCGCGCGCTCATTCTTGTGTTTTAAGTCAAAAATGGCGAACTCTGTTAGAATGTTGAAGTATATTACCAGTAAGCAAGGTGAAAGGGTCTGACATGAAATGAACGCTGTAATAATAGTAGAGACCAGGTTTTCAATTCGGCACTGAGAAAACTGGTGAATTTGCGACATTGTAATGACTTTTTAACAAGTATAGGTGAACTGAAGTTTACCGGCTGGTAGCATTAAAGATATTAGCCCTTTAATATCGGTATAATAACAATTTGTAAGATTTATTGCCTCGTTTGTGTTAAAGCAGCAAATAATTATGATTAGAAACAACAAAGTCCTTCATCTGTTAATTCTAAGATAACTGGATATAACGTTGATCTAGTCTCTGCAGATTTCTACAATTGCTTTAATCTAATCTGAAATATGAACAGAAAACCACACCAGATTTCACAACATTAAGTCATAATCAGTTGAAATACTGTTTCACAAAAAATGCCTCCTTGCTGCTTTTATTGGATTTTTGAGGGTAAGTAGCAGCCAGGTGTTGCTAAACTGCCTGATTATCTAATTATCAACAGGTGGCTCCTCTAGAGAATCTGGAGTTGCAGTCTGCATGCAAAGTGATCAGCATGCACCTTTTTAAAAACCTTTTTTTTTTTTATTCCCCTTTCTTTCAGACTAATTAAGTCTGCTGAGACTGATTGTCATAATCGACATATAATTTGTCAACATCAATATTTTTAATCGACACTTATTTTTTTAAATTTCTTATTCATTTTTTATTTATTTGTATTACATGTTGAAGCCTAAAACCTCGGAACTGACTGTAGCACCAAACCTGTAGAATTGATTTTCTGGTCAAAAACACTGGACTTTATTTCCCTGTCAATGGCACCTAATTTGGTTTAACTGCAGGGATCTGGCTTTGACCACAAGAGGGGGCCAGTAGACAGAAGATGACCACTCTGGTATTAGAAGTTGATGCTTCCTAACTAGTTTTTTTTCCTATTACTGTTCTGAAAAGAACAATCTGTGCCACAATTTCTCTCTTACTATTATATCATTTATTTATTTTCTAACCTTCAGGGCACCAGGGAAACTAAAGCAGCATGTGGCCCGTAGTGTGGACTGCGATGCGGACCTACGCGCCGTACGTCACCTTCCCTGTCGCTTTCGTGGTCGGAGCTGTGGGTTACCACCTGGAGTGGTTCATCAGAGGCACTCCGAAACCTCGGGAGGAAGAGAAGAGCATCTTGGAACTGAGGGAGGAAAGAAAGCTGCAGGAACAGGTGGGAACAGACGGCACTCAGGTGCTTAGCCTTAAAGAGACACTGGAGTTCACGCCTAAAGCTGCTCTCAACAGGAACAGATCTGAGAAGAGCTAACTTGTGTCGCAACAGACTTGTTCTTGCAGTTTTTTTTTTTTTTTCCTTTTCCATCAAGCGGATGGTTCACTGGAAACTGAAGAGGTGAAGCAGAGGACAAAAATCACCCATTGTTCTACTCACCTGAGTAGTTTTCACTTGTCACCTCCTGAAGAATCAAAGCCAGCCCGGCCGACAGTAAACACATAAAACCCAAACACACTCTTGCTTTTCTTTTTAACCAGGTAAAAATCTTCTATCTATTATGAAAATTGTCAAATTTTCATAAGATTTGACAATGCATAGATGAACATTTCAATCAAGCCACTCTAATAACATATTTATTGAACCTTTAAGTGTTTATCTAATAGATTGTTTTTACTTGCTCATCTCCACTTACCAAAAAAAAATTGTGTTTATTCATGTAATATTACAGCAGTATGAGCCAGATATTATTGTGGCTTCATGATTAAGTCACTCAATTTTTTTATTTTTTTTTGGTAGTTTCATTCAAAGATATTTTCAAGATGAATGTTTCTCAAAGTGAGTGTCTTTTATCTTTTCTGAATGTTAGAAAAGAAGTAGTAATTATCTTGCTGGAAGTGGGAAAAGAAAGACTGCTCTTTGTTGTTCCTTTTATCTCATCTAACCTTTGAAGGTGTGTGGCAGAACAAGCCAGCAGTACAGGAGGTTTCGTTGGAGCTGTAAGCCTTTTAGGAGTATTATTTGTAACCTGAACATGATGCTTTCATTTTAGAAAGTCGGGATGGTTAGTACTCCCAGGTGTATAAATTGTGTGTCAAAGAAATTATATGAAATAAAGACAATCTATGTTCATAAATTGAAAAAGTGTCCATTGCTGACAAATCACACAAAACTGGCTTAATGTGCGTCACAAAAACACATAATTTATTCCAGATGTATAGTCAACATTGTTCCCCAATTTTCCCTTCTTAATAAAAAGTAACTTTGCTAATCAAAAACTTTCTCATTCAGCTCTGAAATCAAGGGAAGGGAAATCAACTCATTCATCTGTTGGATCATGTCAAACATGATCATCAAAAAAGCATTGATGCATCTTGAATTTTCACATTTCATCACCATAATTCTATTTGTTAGGATTTTACTTGTTTTTTGTATCATTATTTTTTTGTAATCTGAAAAGTGAAGTTTGCATTTGTATTTTCTGTCTTGTACTCCAATACCCTTGAATATATTCAGGGGTATTAGAGTAACTAAGCTACAACTGGTTCACTACAACATAGCCTGCCACAAATGCTAATGTTAGTTAGCATAGCCACTGATGACTGCAAATAAATGGTTTTCCTGTACTGGTAAGCTGTTTTTCCACAATTAGCACGTTGAACAGCATACACGAGGATGATTGACAGCGCTAAGACCCTCCTCCTGGCTCTGATTGGTTGTTTTTGACTGAGAGCAGTTCATTAACAGTAGCATTGGGAGGATGAGGAGGAGCTTGATTTTATTTATTTTTTTTAGTTTTGCAATTTATCTGTGTCATACTGACGGGATGCTGTCTCTACATGGTGACATTTTTAGTAAATATGGAAAAAAAAACGTTTTTCTAAAAGTTACAGACTGCAGCTTTAACGTTAGATATCTTTAAATGATGCAGGTTTAACCTTTAACACACTGTCAGCATCTTTGAAAATATAAAACAGGCAAAGTTTCTCTTCAAAGTTAATTCTTTTTTTCCACCATTCACCTGATTTTTGTTTTCTCTCGCTTCGAACGTCCAAAAATCTCCGGAGGGAATGAATGTTAACAAGAGATCTGACATTTAATGTGCTGGTAAACATCCATGCTTGAGTCAAGACCGTTTTTACTTTCGTCATTGCTACAGCGTAATGCGGGTCTGAAAATTAAAACTGACTGGAATTAGTCACCGGCTGAATCAGACAAATGAGACAAATAAGCAACAGAACTGATCCCATTGTTTGGGGTTTTAAAAGTTGGTCCCAGACTAGTTCTGTGGCAATAAAATAAAAGTGGTCTGCAGCCTTTCTAGTGTGCCAGAATACGTTCTGCTACATTACCCTGCCAGCTTGCGAAATGGGTAGAGATCATGAAGCCCAGACTTCCACTGGCACCACAGTGGTAAACACTGCGCTATCTGCAGCCATCTCCAGCTTTTTCGTCTCTGCTCTTATGTTCGCTATCAGCGAAATGGCCCACTCCACGCCGGCGACTTTGGATGAGACACGTTTAAAGAAGCAATTACCCTAGGCTGGAGGAAGTTTCCATTAAAAAAAAACACAAAGTGAAGATGCAGACGGGGCGCTGGGAGTTACGGCGAGCGCGCTGTGTGAAAACTGTGTGTGTCCCCTCCTGGGAACAATCGGAGGACAGGTCATCCCGCGTAACAATGGCCCTCCGGCTCCTCAGAACGGGACGGCACTGTGGGAACGGAGGGCCGAGGTTCCTGGGAAAGGAGGGGGGCGGTAGCCATTGTTCCTGCTGGATGATGGGGATAATGGGTGTGGGTGATGCTGGCTGGTCTTTTTTTATTTCAATCTTCTCAAGGAGGTCCAATCCAACATCCTGAATGGACAGGCTGGAGACTTGTGTTCCAGAGTGTCGCATGAACAATAGAACTGTCTGCCTCCTGGACGGGCACCACATCCTTTTATTAGATACTGTAGCTACACACACATACAGCTTTATGTCTGTGGACCTGAGAGGACCAAGTAAAAATGTCTGTCTTCATAACAAAGTCCTTACTTTAAATCAGTGCTTCTCAATTCCAGTCCTCAGGCCTCCCCTGCTCTGCATGTTTTAGATGTGCCTCTATTCCAGAACAGCTGATTCAAATGATTGCATGACCGTTAAGTACTGCAGAAGGCTGTTAATCACTCACAGATTCACTCCAGGTGTGTGGCAGAAGGGAAACACCTAGAACATGCAGAACATATACTGATTTAAATTAAAACTTCTCCTTCAAAGATACTCATATGTAGCAATAAAATGTTTATTCAAGTTAAAAATAGTTATAGGCTACTTTCAGCATCATCCCAGTGACAATAAATGCTGAGTTCTTATAAGAGATAAATGTTTGAGGAAATCCAATTTCAAGCTGTCCTAGTATTTTTAATTTTTTTGTGAAGATAATGCTGAATTATTTTCTAAATGTATAGCCTACAGAGTAAACTGCCAGTCAGCTGATGTCAAGTCAGAAAATTGGCAAATATGTTTGTGTATTTTTGTTGGGAAGCTTTTATTGGAACGCAGAAATTTGTACATCATATGTCTCTACCAGCTTTGGACATCCTTTATATTACAAATATTACAGAGACATAATATTTGTTGTCATTCTTTTTTTGTGGGATCAAAAAAGAGTGATCCCACATTCAAAAAATGTGGGATCATTGATTGGTGCTTGATCCAATCAGAGCTTGATCTGAGTCATCCAATCAGATCAAGCTCTGATTTGGATGAAGAATCAAGATTAAAAAATAACTTCAAAATACTTATTCTGGAAGAGAATCTCAACTGGATGTAGGTCTGGAAATATGCTTTGATCTGAAATATTTCATTGTAACTCTTTCTGTTTGATGAAAGTCAAAATGCTTTGTTCTTTCTGGTTTATCTATTTTAAGTTTGTTCAATGATTTGTGAGAATTTTCTCTATATTTTGAGGATTGTTCTATTGGAAACAACGACTAACATTCTTGACTGACTTGATTTTTGCTAATTGGGTCCATATTACAGTTAATGTGTTCATATTTACCTGCAAATTATGAAAGCCAACAACATCTTACCAATGGAAAAAAACTAGCCATACCACTCAATGACAACTTAGGTCAAAATTAAATAGATAGTCACTCCTCCAGCAAAATAACATTCTTTCTTAATTGCCAACTTTTTGCAAAAAATACTATTTACTTCAGGAGATTTCTCAATTTTTCATCTTACCTAATAACTATCCAAGCAATTTAATAGCATGTGTTCCTTGTCTTTGTAAACAAAACACAAGGAACCATATCTTAAAGGAGCATTACACTGTAAAGCTAGCTGAAAATTGCTTGTTAATGTAAAAAATTTTGCAAGTAATTCACAATGCAAGTGTGAATTAGGGCTGGTAGAAAAAGAGCACTGATGTAATACTAGTGTTTACCAGGAAAAGGGCTGGTAGGGGAACACTTCCACTTAAGCGTATTACAAATTAATCATTTCTTACCTAATCTGAAAGTGCTCCAGCAGAATATTCGGATCCTAGATGCACCCGAGAGTCATAATTACAAGCACGTTATAGTCTACTGGCGCAACACGGCTTTGAATGTTAAAAACGAGGTATGTAGGTTTTGCCCCAAAGTGTTCCCTTTTGTAATAAATTATTCCTACACATTAAAACGGTAATTATTTGCAGATGTTAACACTTCAAGCTACAGTGCCTTGCAAAAGTATCCTTGGCCGTTGCACCTTTAGAAAATGTGAAAAGATGCAACAACAAAAACAATGTCTTTCATTGAGATTCTGGGGCAGACCAGCAGAAAGTAGTGCAACTACAACTACAGCATTTGGTGAGCAAACACAGGGGGACAAAAAGCAAAATAATACCAGGATACCCACCACAGCACCATTGTCATGTGAAACAATCCCTGACCACCAATCCCCCCAGGGAGCAACAATACTGGAAAAGGAAACAGATACAGACTCACTTCCTGTCCCAGCAGTTATATTTAGATATCGGCCAAAGCCTTTTCGGTTTGTTTTTGCATGAATCGCACAAATGCCCAAATGAAAGGCACGGTGCACGGACGGGAGATTGTTATGGATACGGACAAATCCGTTCTCGTGCGTTGTTTGAACGGATGTCAAGGCAAACAAAAGGAGTTGGCACACGTCTGCTGGTTCCTCAAATGAGCTCTGCGCAGCGTAAACAGTAAATCATAGAGAGCGGCCCCATGCGTTGCCACAGAGCCCAAGCTCCGACTTGATCCAAAAATACAGATTTTACATAACTTTCCTGACCTTGTCCACCCTGCAGCTGCTATTTGAAGGCCAGTCGGGTCCTTGCGGATCAGGAAAAATTTGAGTTTTTGAGGTCAAATCATGTTGGCCCTTCCTGAGTTCAAAAAGTCACGTTTTTACCTAACCACTCCAGCCTTTGGAAATAAGTAGAACTTTTAGTTTGTATGGCAGGTAGGAATAATGACACCTACATAATGTTGTATGCATTATGTTTCAGCAATGCCCCTGTGTCAATTCTTGAGATTGTGATTCACTATATCACAAGCTTTAATGTGTATTACTGGAATTTTAAGTGACCAACACAAAATGAAAAGAAAAAGTTTAAAGATAAACAATAAAGGACATCTGCAAATATCATTGCCCACGTTTTTTCCTTGAATTATTAGTTCAATTTACGTATGGTTAAATAATGTCCTAAGTCTTTAAAATAAGCCTTACTTAACCTTAAAGCAGCGCAATTCAGTTGAAGCTTATTTGATCAAGGACGGCACATTAAACAGTGTTGCATTTTGAAAACAAAGCAACTTGTTTTATCTGTAGGTTTTCTAGCCACTGACTAATTTTCTAACCCAGAACCTTCGTTTGGACCTTTTTTAAAAGACAACAAAGTTAAAAATGAAAGATTCCTGTCACATACACACACCGACACTTGCACTAAATTTATGACTAATTACATGAAAAAAATTAAAATGTATATTAGAGAAATCTCCTCAACAATGTACGCTGGTATAAGTCAGTGTTCACATATTCGTTTTCGTTTTAGCCATTGTTTCACCTGGGAATTAAAACGCTTAAAGATTTGTTACCATTTTTTATAGCCAACGTTACAATGGTGCGGTTTATTAGCCGGTAACTTTCAAATTGATGTTAACAGGCTCTTCCCATCAAACCTGTTTGATCTTTAACCGTTTTGCAAAAAGAACAAGCAGAAATTTTGCCTGTTTGAGACTTACTGCAAAGAAAGTTAAAGTTCTGATTGGTGGCTGTGAAAAGGTGGATCTACAAAACTTTGACTTGCACAGTTAAGTAAAAGTACCCTCTGGGCTTTTTCTTTTTGTGTTTCAGAAATGAAACCAAGAATGCTGTTCCTTTCACTTCACAAGAACTAATTTGTTTTTTAAAAGAAAAGGGCCTGATGGGCTTCATTTATTTTCATTGGGTAAATTGAGGAAATGGATCCACTGTGACTCCAACAATGTCAGGAAGTAGAGTCACAGTGGCATCTAAACTCAGATGTTCCCTGGGAATAACTTTATGGATATTTGCTGAAAAAGTTGATTTTAGTTGGTACATTTTGTAAAGCTTTACTAATGCCCCATTGTTCTGAAGGAGGAACCAAACCCTTTCTAGACACTTGTAGTGGGTTTTGAAGTTTCTTAGACTTGTCAGTGAGAGAAGCAGATGATCAAGAGTCACTTCAGTCAACCTGAAAGTTACTGAACGGTAGGGGAATGTTTAGTCTGTGAAAAAGAATAGAAGGCACCCGTTATTCTTTCTGGTTTGTAATCTATAAGTACAGATGATGCAAAAAGCTCGTCTGCAGATTTGCTGCTGGCTTTGCCTGGCACCGGCAGGTTGCCCTCCGCAATGTGTTCCTTGACCCCTACGGCTTTTTGCTGAAAACACAGAGGCCGACGCATGCGCCCACAATGGAAAGTGGAGATAACAGAACCGCTCGCAAATGCCAGAAGAGTTCGGACACGCGGCAGGGACTGAACCCGGTAGCCGTTGCTTCCTCAGCAGTACGTGCAAATTTGTCCCCAACAAGGCCGTGTGATAAAAAAAAACACATTCCTCCAAAGGTTGAGGCGTCTCATTCCTATCGTTATTGGAAGAGAAAATCGTGGTAACCCACAGGGAAATAAATGATTTCACTGTTTGTTCCAGTTTTTTCTTTGACCGCTCCTAAAGTTGAAGCTGTTCCAAAAACCAGGTTCCCTTAAATTTTTCTATTAACCCTTTTCCTGCCATAAAAATTGCTTATCATCACGCCGACTGGTAATGGAGGTGCCGCATACTGCTGAAAAGAAATATCACCTTAATGTATCAGAACACAAGCAAGAACCTTTGTTGAAGGCGCTGACTTCTGGGTTTTATCAGTTGCTCTACATGAGAAAGGAAGAAAAAAAAAGCATTAACAGCCCGGCTTCTCCAGGGGAAATTAAATAGAGCACATAGTGCCGCTACGGCTTGTGGAAGCTTATGATGTCGGATGAGTGATGCTCTATTTTCACTGTGAAGCCATAACCCCCTGATTAGAAAACAGACATTAAATCAAAGTTATTTCCCTCCACTGGTTTCCTTGGCAAGCTGCACTGATGATATCGTGAAATACTCTTCCATATCTTTGTTTCTATTATTTATCCTGCTGGCATGAGGGATTCATTTTTCTCTGCATTGCAACAATGCTTGGATGGCATAAAGTGTATTGCTGGACAAAGAAACAACGGCAAATAAAAAATCTCATTTCGTAAAATGTGATGGGGGGGGATAAAACATAAACACAAGAGATCACTTCAGAAGTGAATAAATGGTACAAAATTGTGTCCCTTAGACTTTATTATGAACTGACATCAAAAATGATGAATAATTCTTGTTTTTTTTGTTTCAAACAATCATAAATATTATGACCAGGAGTGCTGTACAACACCATAAAAATTACATTTAAATACATTTGTCCAAATATTCAACCACTCCCTTTCATTGAATTTGTACATTTCTGTACCGCTTTTTGTCCATTCAATGGGCAATTACTGGACTTGAGGTCCATAGAACAAAAGCAAAAAACCTTTTTGGCATTGTATTGCTCTGCAACCTCAAACTTCACTGTATTTTATTGGGATTAAATGAGACAGACCTACATGTAAGAATGCATAAATGTGATGTTAACAAAAAGGATATGTGATTTTTATTACCCTGAACACACCACCACATTTTGAAGCATGGTGTTAGTAGCCTTATGCTGACAAATAGATGGTGCTAAACACATTGAAATCCTGGAGAAAACCCTGTAAGACATTGAAAAAGATCTCCACAAGCATGACACTACCACCACCTTGTTTTACTATGGGGTTGCTGTGTTCAGTGTAATCAAAACTGCATCGTTTTTTTTGGGTGGGGGGTTTTCTATATGTTGGTCAAATCAATAAAATCCCAACATTCACGTTTGTGGTTGTTAAACAACAAATTGCAAAGAGGTGTATTTTTGGACGGCTCTGCAGCTATTGCTTATTAAAGTTTCCAGCTGTAGGTTCACATTAATGCTATCACACTCAGCGCGGTCACTTCCTCTAGTCTCTTCATAGCTGAAATGCTATGGTCACCGTTACTGTTGCTCCATCCCACAAATCCCAATCTTTTGGCTTCTCTTCCCACTCCCCCCGCCTTCCAAGGCCACATCTCCAACTTTTGACTGACCGGAACTCACTGGGCGAAAGGAGACAAGCATATTGTGTGCGTGCATGCATGCGTGCCTTCATCCATGCCGCAATTATCCTTCTGGGAGCCGAGCGGGGTCCAGAGACCAGTGCATTCCACAGAGAGCACAAATCCATTAGGAGAGAGCAAAGTTCCAGAAGACTCTTGGGGTTTCAGTGCAAATCTCAGAAGAGTACGTTTAAATCTAAATTTCCTTGCATAAACACTTTGCCAGACCCCTCGGCTTGTTTTTTCCACATCTCTTTGCTATTAAACCTAGCAGGAAGGCATCTTATGACTTAAATCTCATTATGGAGTCACATTTTTATTTCGCCTTTGGCAGAGTGTTCTCAAAATGCTTCATTTTGAATAGATTTGTTTATCAAAAATAAAAAAAACCTGCAGATGTCTGTGCCTCTGAGGCATGGAGTTCACAGTGCAGTGGTTGTTATACTGCTTTCCTTCAAACTGTGCACTCCTATTTGTTAAGTGTCATGTGCAGAAACGTCAAAAACTAAAGGAAAAAAAGTACACCGAGCTACCATCAAACATATTGTTTCTGGTTTTTTGCATGTCCCTTATGGGCACCTTTCATGTCTGTCCCTGTTTGATCTGAATGTTTTGAATGACTGCATCGTTTGGAACTTGCTTTTCCAGTGGATTTCATGCAGTTCATGTAGCTTGGAAGCAAGTTATCCCCAGTCTCTCCTGCATCCCAGTTCACTTCTATTACCGTTTCAGCGTAGCTTTCACAGGGGTTGCCCGGTAACTTTGCCTCCCTACCCTGTGTGGGGATGCTGATGTCCCTGCCGGTGTTATAAACCTGGGGCGTCTCCATTTGTAGTGCTGGCGTTACTTGTACCTGCTCTCTTAGATGTAGGCAATCCTCATCCCACTTCTCTAGGCGATAGGAAAAGGCTAGGATCAATAGATGGATGAGTTCAATCAGGTTGAGCAAAAGGGAAATGCCGGCTATCACCTGAGCATAGACGGTGAAGATGGTCTTCTCCGTGGGCCGAGAGACAAAGCAGTCCACCGTATGAGGACACGGGAACCTCGTGCATTCAAACTTGGCTGCAATGAAGAAGCCGTCATAAAGGAACCAAAGTCCAGCGATAAATCCCGCCTCCAAGAGGACCTTTAGGAGGATGCTGAACGCATACGCCCTCAGAAGCCTCCCTTTCAGTTTCGGAGCTTCAGTAGATGCCTTTTTAGGCACTATCCCTTTCCCACAACTGTTTTCTTTCTCTTTCTGCTCTGCAGTTTCTTTAGTCACGCTGGTGTCCTCCCTTTCACATTTTTTACTCCCATTTTCACCTTTGCCCTCTTTGGCTTTTGGGTCCTTCCCACCTCTGATGGCCACGTATCCATAATAGAAGATGGAAGGAGTCGAGACGAAGATGACCTGGAGGACAAAGTAGCGGAAGTGGGATATGGGGAAGGCTTTGTCGTAGCACACGGAAGTGCAACCGGGCTGCTTCGTGTTGCAGACGAAGTCGGCTTGCTCGTCATCCCACGCCGATTCAGCAGCTGTTCCCAGTACCAGAATGCGAAACAGGAAGAGTACGGTGAGCCAGATCCGGCCAATAGCAGTTGAGTACTCTTGGCCCTCCTCCAGCAGGTGTTCCAGGAAGGACCAGTCAGCTCTGGACATCCTCTGCTCCTGAGAGGGACAGATTATACATAGGAGGCAATGAGATACATTAGAAAATCAAAATTAACCCAAAAGCTACGACTAAATGTTCCCTGAAAATGTACTGAAAGAAGATACATTTTAAAGCAGGGAAAAAAAAAAAAATTTCAATTTAAATTTATTTAGCCAATTCCCCTCAGAGAAAATGTTACCAATACAAACATGGGAATGAATGTTGTTTTTAACTATGCCTTTATACTGTTCTTTTCCAGAGCTGTATTGAGTTATTCAAAGTTATGCATATAAGTTCAAACATGGGCATACACGCCTACTAATATTTGGATAAGTGCTGCCATTGCTAAAACTACCGGAAAATTCACATCGTCGTTCGCAACTTCTCCTTCTGTTTGCTGACTGGGCCGGATGAAATTCTACTGGAGGAATCCAAGTGAATGGGAGAAATCTCAGTCTGAGCTGTAAAGAGAGATTAGAATTGTGCAGAATAACGCAGAAAGGTGATGGCCATGCTAGGTTTATAGCATCCCGAAAGCTTAATGTAACGATTATCCCTTAAAAAAACTGATGTGTGTTTGGGATCTTTGTTCTGTTAGAACACCCAACTGTGACCAAGTTTCAACCAGCTACATACAAAACTCCTCTTGGCAGCGAACCAGACCCTCAGCATGATAATGGCTCCTGACTCTTTAAATCTGCCTGCTAAGTCAAACCAAGTAATGGGGACAAGACGTCCTGGTTGTATAAAACTGTGGTTACTGTGACTGAGATCAAAAGTTTATGTATAATAATTCTTTTTACAACTTTTCCATTTCATTTGTTAAGGACAGCGACTCACACCAGTCGTTTCCAGTTTTATATCACTAACTGAGCACATTCACCGAAGAAGCACCGAAAAATGGTTTAAGAGGGATCATAAAACTCTGGCATCGACGCACAATTGGCAAAGCAAACTGGATGTACTGACAGCATAGTTTGTCACTTTAATATAACTTCATAAGTTGAAAGCAGAAGAAAGATAGAAACGTTGTGTGAGAGCTGCAGGTTGCAGCTGTATCAGACCGGCAACCTATCTAGGGATTTAAAAGAACTCTTTGGCTGGCCCAAGCGCCCTTTAATCTGGCAAAGTTGCTTTGATGATCTTGCGACCGACTGTGTTACAGCTGTTTGTTTTACCAGTGACATGAACTGTGTCGTGTCAACATCCTTCAGCCTGTGGCTGTTCCTTCTCTTGAAGCCAAGATTTACATAATTCCAGGGCAACAAGTGTTTCGAATTGAGAGAATGTTTCACAATGGGCTAAATCGAAATCTACTTTCTTCACCTGTTTATTTTCACTAAGCTTGTCTATTTTTCCAGTGTAAAAAGGATCACCGGGCAAAAGTAGGAGTGCTCACTTTAGCTTTTCTTTTTCCGATTACCAGTAAAGAGCCATACGTTCTTTCAACAAATTTCCACAAGAGAGTCTTTTCGCATAGAGAACAATTTGCTTTGTATACAATGACTGGCTGTGACATCATCGATACTCAAAGCTGTGAAAAAGGTTTTGTGCTCCTTTCACATTTCTGCTGTTTTTGCTTTTATGTCACACAAGTTTCAAATCCTCAAACAAATTAGGGAAAAAAACAGATTATTGATATAACAATGGAAAATTAGGGTTTTGTTTTTCTTTTTAAAGGGAGAGCTCATTGATAGCTAAAATAAATGCCCATTTGAAAACTGTTTTGTGTATTCATTCTGGTTCTCCTGTCTGACATTAAAGTTTGTTTCATTATCTGAAAATTTCATGAAAGACAAAGAAGCTAAGCACTCCTCCAAAAGCTCCTTTTTAAGTGAAAATAAATTCTTAAAACTACTTATCTGCTTATAAATATTTTTAGATTAAATAATTTTACATTTTCTACCTTTAAAATATGATTAAATGTATTTTCTATAATAAGAAAACTTGGTTTGATCAGTGCTATAGCACATCAGGGCTTTCTTACCTTTATACCTTATCATGTAAAATCGACTTTGTTACAATTCTTTCATGCACGTTTGAGAAATCCTTTAATCTACATGGCAACCACTCAGCTGTGAAAAACACCTCGTGTGGCTTTTGAGGACAAAGCTCCCCTTCTGAACTGCAGCTTCTTAGATACCAAGCTTCCTCCACACAGAGCAGCCCGAGTCGCATCAGCTCCTTCAGACTAGCCAGAAGCAGTTAGCAAACAACTGGTGGAACTGTGCATCTGCTGAGCTTCTCAGTGCAACACTGGGAAAAATGTTGCTAAAATGTTAATAGAGGAGCACTGTTGTGAGACGGAGGCCCAATCTGAAAGCGTTAAAGCAGAAAGTCACATTTCTTTTAAGGCATATAGCATCTTTATAACTGAAGTTAACATAGTTACTTGATTATGCTATGAAATGGTACTATTTTCCTGGAAAACACATAATGCTGCACATTTAAAGGCGCACAAACTATTGGAAGGAATATAAAAGACATGTGGAGCACGGGAATGCGGCGTGCCAAAATGAAAAGCTCACTTTCTTTACAAAGACTGTTAAGAACCCCAGAGACTGAGAATCCCTTCATTACAGGAACCCCTGGAGTCGTTGTGTGGGGGATGTTCTACCGCAACAAGGACCGGGTTACAAGTTACACAGAGCAACCCATTCAACATTGTTCAGAACTCCATGCTGGAGCAAAGTTCAAAGAATACAACACTTACAGGTAATGATGGACATAAACACTGACACAGTAAAGCCTCCAAAAGGTAATGGTTCTACGCTTAATTTGTGAAAGAAAAAAAAAAGTGTTTTTGCTGTTTAATTGGGTAAAAAAAATAAAAAATACACTAAATGCATAGATTCTGAAATGCATTTGAAAACCTTCCAACTTATGGCTATTTATACAGCAAAACTTTCCAGTGGAATGTTTTTTTTTTTCTCAGAGGTTCTAAAATCAGCATGTGGTTCCTAAATCCTGACTACGTGTGGGGTGAAGACAAACTTTAAAACCATGGACAGTGAAAGCTTTTTAGGACTAATCTCAGAGTGGGGGGCAGATGAAATTAGATTAAGCAATTAGATGTAAGTGGACAATATCCTTTTACATGCAAGATGTGTTGCATTTGTTGCTGCAGTTTAATTTTAAGGGCACGCAGCCCAGATACGCCGCCAGGACTGGCTTAAAAATGTACCAATTACATTTTAATTGGTACATTTTATTTCCATGACAGAATTCTCACCGGTTTTTGAGAAAAAAACTAAACAAAAAAAAAAAAAAAAGCGGCGGGTTGTTTTATTCTGTAAGTAACAAACGAGCTAATTTTCTCCAACCTTTTCGGCATAATGGTTCCTTCTTCACGAAAGAGCGTGTGTGTCTGGCGGCGGTGCCTTATTAGTTCTTCCATGAGCTCACACTGTTCTCGGGGGGCTCCGGGCCCTCATCATCGAGCTGCAGAGGAGTAAAGCTTCCATACACTAACAACAACTAAAACAAAAACATATGGCACTAAACTTAGCATTTTATTTGAGCAGGAGTAGGGTGCGCTGCAACTGTTTACGACGAAACTTTGAAGGACCCGTCCAGAGAGAGGCCGTTATTCCTTTTCACAGAACACATCTACTAGCCATTTATGCGTTTGGTGAATTAGGTAATAAGAGTAAGTAACGTGTAACGCGGCGTACTGTGGCTGAATTCAATAAAGTATTGTCCTGACTTGTGAGGATGTTAGGAAATGGAGGATGTTGGACATTGTTGAATGACACAGCAGCTTGCTCAAAGGGCAACACACACACACGCCTACACGCACACACACGTCTGAATAAACATCCTGTGTGGGGGAGTTCAGGCTTTGCTGTGATGCTTGTCTATTTGTTTATGCTATTAATGTTTTTATGTTATTTCTTCCATCTCAGGGAAGAAATAACTCTTCATACGTTAAAATAAAAACTCCTATGACAGGATGAGGAGACGATGGGCTGCCAAGCAACTCGGATACGATAATATCGCAGTAACTTTGCTGTTTCTGGGAAAATTTACATGAGGAATTTGCTGACAATGTACCTTTGAGTAGGTAAAAGGTACATATGAGGACCTCATAGTATAAGAAGCCCAAAAGAAAATATTATAGTATCACTGAGTTAACACAAAATTAAAAGTGTAAAGTGATCCTGCTGCTACTGAAATTCTATAAAATATTTATTTTTGCTCTTACAATAAGAACAAAATATTATTTTATTGTTTTGATATGCTACATGAGTATCATTTCTTTTGTTCGAATAATATTATAGAATTAACTGTCAAACACCTTAATATTGACACTATATCCATTTAAAACATCTTTGTTTACAGTTGCTCCCTAGATTTATGGTATTCACAACTTCAATTTACTATCTAAAAAAAAAAAAAAAAATCCCCGAAAAGAATCCCAAAATAAGCCACAACAAGTAAATAGTACCATCTAAACTAGCTGAGTAGCAGTGTGTAGCAACAGGTGGGGGAGGGACAGACGGCCATGATCTAAAAAGCTGGAGAAAATGTACTTGTGGCACTTTCTCTGGCTTCCAATTAAATGACTTCAAACTGTTGGGGCTCAGCAGTTTTGCAATCTTTTCAAAAACCTCCAGATACCTTGAAACACTTGGTTTTAATAAATAATTCCTGTGGTATGTAGAGAGTAAGTGACACATAACGGTGTTGGTGATGTTGCTTTAAAATTGCGCTCCATTACACAACATGATGGCAGTTCCTCCTACAATAAAAACAATAAAAATGTGTAGAAAATTGCACTCTCGAATACTTCTATTAACTGATGTTTAATTTGAAGCAATGTAAAGGAGACAGTTGTAAACACACCAGTAAGAATCCTGGTCAAAAGATAAATGACATACAAATCTAAATACTGACAAAGTTTATATTTCTGTATTACTATTTCTTGCATCTACAGCCAACTTTCAGGTCACTCCAGGCACATGTTCTGTCATTTCAATAGGTGGATATTAAACTGTAGAAACGTTATGATATATAGACTTAGGCAGTTTGGAGCCTCAATTGTTTCTTACAAACGTTTCTGGTTTAATATTACAGTTAAAAACACAGCATGGCAAAAGTTCATCTTACAATAACAACAACAACAAAAACCATGTAAAAACAAATCTTCCGGCTGCTCCTAGGTTTTACACAAAAAATTATTTGTAGGTTATTCTAGGAATGGTGCATACACCAAAGTAAATAAGCTGGTCAGAAATTGAAATAAAAATGACAATGTGCGCCTTACTTTCTTTTTGACATCTTAAAAAAGGACTAAAGTTAGTGATAGAAAATGTGACTTTTGAAAGCACAGCTTTTTGAAAACTTTGCGTATGTGTATACCAGCAACGCAGTTGCCAAACTGTATTTAAAAAAGTCGAGTTTTGATCAATCACCAATAAGTCACATAACAACTAAGAGCCTGGCTCAACTCAGTAAACAGTATCAATAAGAAACAGAACGAAGGCTTTGAAACCAGTCAACTTTAAATTAAATTCTGTTGAAACTTTCACATTTTCTAAAGGGATTGAAATAAGACCAATGTCACCTGTTACAATGAGGTAAAAAAAAAAAAAAAAACATCTACTGGAATTATCCTTAAAAAAACAAGAATGAAACTTTTACCTGCCACTGTAAACACAAACCAGAACATTTATTCATTCACAATAAAAAAGAGTTCACACTTCATAATGCTCTCACATTTCCATCCGTATTTTATTTTATTTTTTTCTTATCCAGGTGAACCTTCTTACCTTTCTCTCTCCTAAAGTGGCCTATGTCTCCTCACCGGCTCCGAGTCCCTCTGCTTGAAACGTGTGCTGCCTTCTTTATAAAGATCCGCTGTAATCGGAAAAAGTGGGGAGAACTTTCCCATGCCTGCTTCTCTTCCCCTCTCAGTTCGGGCCCTCCCTCAGGAACTCCGTCCAGGAAACGTGATGCATGAACCCAGAGCGGTTCTGGGTAACTGCGCTCCGACGCGCGCGCTCTGACCCGGTTTAATGAAGGCGCTGTCAGCGCGCGCGATAATTGCGCGATGGGGGAGAAATGCCGCCCGACGAGCTTAGATTAATTTTGGAGGCTCGCGGTCGCTGAAGATGAAACGGAAGCACGAATGAAAGCTAAAAAACAAAATCAGCTTAAAATAAACTGATATTATTATTTTTCTTATTACAAAAATAGAAAGCTATTTATCCTAATCCACATTTGAGCATCTGAATTTATGGCTGGAATGAAAACAGCTTTGTTGTTTTTAGGATTTTATCTGCACGTAAATGACTCGATGTAATCTGCTGTATTTCCTACTTTGAATAATGAATTGAGCTTACAGTTTGATAACTATATCAGTTGGAATGTACGATTTGACTGAAACATTACTTTTCTGTCTTTTTGTAAAGTTCCTCGAGACATTTATTATGAATTGGTGCTACAAATGAAACTGATTTGAATTGGATTTATTTTCTGACCCCTTCGAGTCCCTTAAAGTTAACTTTTACGCATCAATTTACGAGGTAGCTGATACATTATCCACCTGATTATGTCCACCAGGCTGTAATTTAGCATCACACCACAAAATGGCGCCACTTACCTTATTTCCAGTCAGCGCGCGACTTCCATGAAGCTCTTCAACCGGCCGAAACATTTTGTGGATTTTAATCTCTCACAGTATTTTGTTAACTATCGGTCACAGTGTATATTGCACCTTGAAAAAGTATTCATGCCCCTCGAATCTGTTCACATTTTTGTCTTTTTCTTTAACATGATGGACTGACGCAAAGTGATGTGAATGTAAAGTGGATGGAAAATAATATAGTTTTCAAAACTGTTTACAAATAAAAATATGAAATGTGTGGAGGATTTTTTTTTTTTTTTTTTAGATTTGTATGAAGTCTTCATCCTTTTAGGTTGAGTCTAATCTCTTTTCCCCAACTATAACATGTTTTCTTCCATTTACCTGAATTGAACTCCTCTGGCTAAGGGTTATTCTCCCAGTGAAGGGTGAATATATAGCCCACAGCATTATCCTACCTCCTGTTTTTTCATGTAGGTCAATACGGGTCACATTTGAACTAATCTGACCAGAAAACATTCTTCACAAGTTTGCCGTACCCCCTTCGTAGCTCGCATCAAACTGCAGATGAGATTTCTTATAGTTCACTTCCAGCAATTTCTTTTTTCTTGCTGCTGTCCCATGCAGCCAAACTGGTGGACTGCACGACCAGTAGCTGACCTGTGGTAAGATTTCCCCCCATGAGTCGTGTATTTCTGTTCACTAATGTGCTAAAACAGACTTCTGACACCTTCACAGGAGACCTGTATTTATTACGTGACCTCTGAAGGCAGCTGGCTTCTCTGGGTTTTTATTTAGTGGCTGGATTACAGAGCAGATGATGACACAGGTCAAGTGTGGTTAAAGCAACAAGTGTTTTAGATTTCCACATTCAACATGTCTTCACGAAAGAAAGGTGGGTCAAGCTTTACAACAGCAGCAATCACGATGTGTCAGTCAAACTACAAACAGGGCTTTGTTGGGAATGGAATATGCCATCACTCACTCACAGGGGCTTACCAGATCCCATAATTTCACCACTTACACACAGAATACGTTGATATAAATGCAAATATTTAGCCATTTAATATAAATATTTAAGTATTCAATCACTTAACTTTACACATTATCCCCATTGTATTCATACAACCTCAGAAATTTCCCACACTCGCCGGAACCTTTAAATGGTGCCCAAAAAATTTTTCCCTAAACATCCCGGGGAAGACAGGAAAAAACAGGAGTGATCACAACCTAACATACCATTTATTATTTTATTTTTTTTTACATTTATTTATGCTATGATGTCACATGATCGTAATGGAATAGATGACAGCTGTCTCATTCTGAAAAAGTTTGAAGTCTTTTTGCGAGGAATTGGATTTTTCTCAAAATCCTAAATTTCCCCAATAGCTCTGTGGATAAAAGACAACCCTCCCTGACCCCCCGCCAAAACAACAGAGACCAGGTTAGCTTTGTTTTGATTCAGGTCAAGGACATCCCAAGGAGCGCATGAAAGGAAACTGACGGCATTAATAAACATGAAGGTGGATGAGCAACTTTCTATTGGGTTTATGCTCAAATAGATTTGAGCTGCAAATCACTTTACTGTGACTGTTAAACCATGATGGGTTCTGCGTTGATAGCCAAGCTTAAGCAAACGGCGGCGACGGCAGTAATCCTCTTGTAAAGTGAGTCATTTTGCCTCCACCATTTTATTATTGTCTAATTTATCAATAAGGATGCTAATTCAGTCTTCACATTGATCTTTAGCTGGAATGACGTCAGTGATATTACCTGAACTGTAGCATGATACGGTAAACTGATAGCATTTGGCTCCAGATAAATTTGTAATGTAATACTTTCATACTGCTTTGGGTCTCATTTACCTTTAATTACTATACTCCTTTGTTGTGACACATCCATCTGCATTAAGAGTGGTTTACTTCCCAGAATCCTGTTTATGGTCACACTACTACATCATTTCCTTTGTAGCTCATGCCAAATATTTCCCAAAGGAGTTTAAAGATGGTCTCTGCAGTGACTCAGTGCATTGGTTAAAATTATGTGTTATGCTTCCTGAAGCATTCGCTCAGAGCCTGACCCTGTTGAATCATTCAACGTTAAATGGCTTTTTAAATAATGACAAGCTGCTCACTGCATCATTTATGATGAAGTAACTCGCTACCAGCAGAAACATTTTTATGCTTTTTTAAATTTTTTTTTTGCAATTTCTGGTTCCCGCATGCATACCCATGCTGGGGTTTTTGTTTGTTTTGGCAGGATAATGCCACTGTATATGTTCAAAAAGAAACACAACCTTTTTTTTCCCTCACTGTCTGACGTTAGTACAAAGTGTGGCAAGTAGTCAAGCTTAACCAAACAGTGAGCTTAAGCTTAAAGATGAACTCCGCCTATTTTGACTCATAGGCTCAATGTCAAAATATTGTAGTTTGAACATACTGTCATCCAAACTATCTCTCTCAGACAATGTTTCTCCTCTACATTCTGCTCACTGGACAAATCACCAGATAAATTTTCATTTCAGTTTCAATCTACAGACTCTAATGGTACCATTTGTGACCCGGTTGAGCAGTGCCTGATTCACAGTTCGATGCTCCAGAGATGATGTCACTCATCAGCAACTTTCAGCTGCATTCTTGACTGTTTTGTGGCAGCTGCTCTGATACGTTTCTTGCACGCTGTCGTGAAAAGAACATGGTTGAGTGTATTTTGGACAAGAGATTTGTTTGAGGGTTTCCTTAGCACCAACTGTATTCAAATGGAGTGAACTAGGCTACAATAAATGGATATGATTATTATTATTGTCATTAAAGTTTAAGCTGACATTCCTTGTAAGCAGATACCCTGAAAAGAACAGGATTCTGTGTGGTTGTGTTCGTGTTGAAGGTGCATGCAGCTCTTTTAAGCTTTAATACTATCAACTCCTCTGTTTGGACAGCACACAAAGCTTCTCTTCTATTTGTGTTTATTGGGAGCTCTTTTATTATGTTCAGGGAAGGGCTTGGCAGAGAACGGGCTTTGTTTACAGATGTGCTGCCACAGTCGAACTGAACAAGCTGAACGTGTTGTCAAAACCTAGACTCTCTTTCCCTCCCTGGAAATAATCACCTTATATGTCCAAGTACAACTTGGGAGGCAGCAATAAGAGATAGACAGTAGCTGCATTTGCAGATACTTGCACAATTTGACATTTCGGATGAAAACATGGCAACTTCAAAAAAACATTGCACGTTCATCTTATAGGAAAATGTGGAGATGAAACACTGCTGTTAACCAAGGTTTTCAGTCCTAAGTCATTTTGGAAAAAGTTCATCTTCATGGAACTCCATTGGAACCTCATGGAAAACCCATTGGAACCTCATTGAAAACCCATTGGAACCTCATGGAAAACCCATTGGAACCTCATGGAAAACCCATTGGAACCTCATGGAAAACCCATTGGAACCTCATTGAAAACCCATTGGAACCTCATTGGAACCCGATTGGCTCTCTGATGTCAAGGTGAATTCTGAACTATTATTCATTGTCAAGCAGAGTCTAATTCAAATGCAGACACCACAACATACACAGATTCAAAGGCAGCTTTCCGTCTTATACTGGACAGAGACGGATCACAAGCTAAGACGGTCTTCATCAGTCCAATGTATAAAAAAGCTAATTACGTCTTTCTTCCTGAGAAGTCAGGTCCTGACAGTTACTCCTAATCATCCCCGTGTCATCTCTCAATATGCAGACTATAAAAAAAAGGGAGGTTTGGACAATGTACCCGACTGGTGCACCACGCAGACTTTTATCAAAAGCCTGCTGAATTGACAGTGAATCATTCTGACAGATCAGCGTCTTGCTCTTTTCTTTGGTCATTACGTCTGTAGATGAATGTCTCGGAGGGAAGTGGGGACAGCTGACAGAGAGTAATGAAACTGCTTCTATTCAGGAGACGCTTTACGTCTGCCTGTGTTCTGGAAGGAATCAGGGAGGGAGGGCGGCTGTCTCTCTCCCCTCACCAAACTGCCAGCTACAACTTCCATTAGTTCCTCTCACTGGAGAGATTGTTTTATTTACCGTTGTGCTGGTTTATAACTAAATGTGATGTGATAAGGATAATAATACAGCTCCTTACTTAGTCATTGATTCCCATTTTGACATGTTTTAACCACAAAGCTTTATGAAACAGGGTGACACCTAGTGGAACAAAATTGTCAAATAGAAGCAAAAGGATTCATTGGTTAATCTAAAAGGTATGCCATTCATTTGTATTCAGCTCTTAAATCAATAGCCTTGGACTTTGTCTAGGCCGTTCTAACACAAGTATATTTGATTCTAAACCATTCTACTGAAACTCTCTGGGCTGTAAGTTTATGGTTGTTGTCTTGTTGAAAGTTGAATTCTGCTTCAATCTCAAGTGTTTTGGTCTCTTTGCCCAACTTGTCAGTTTAAATACAAAGACAGCCGTGTCTTTGTATTTTTGCCATTGAGCTATAGTCTTTATTTTAGGAAGATGAATTGAGAAAAACATGGTGTATTCTTCTCAGTAGTTTCATTACTGACCTATTTGATGGTTTCCTTGGCATCCATGATGCTGTTTTGCCTCATTTTTTAGAATTATAGTTCTAAAACAAAACAATCCATGTTTTTTTGGGTTGTTTTTTTTACACTACTAAATTGTGTACTAATTTATGTTGGTGTGCTACAAATTTAGTAGCTAGAGTTAAATGTGCCGAGTCTAGTTGGTCCCCCTCAGAATTGGTGTTAATTGAACTCTTTCAGAGTAATTTCAGGAAGCGATTGAGCCATTTTAACACTGGAAATAGTTAAAGCGACTCAACAGTTTATTGTCGAGTTAAACTATTCGGAGAAGGACCAAACAGACTCAGCACATTGTTGATCCATCTCTGCCAAATTTGCTGTTAAAATCCCAACTAAATTCAATAGAGATGTTGCTATAACTTGCATTGCACTACATTCTGTAGCGGTACCAGTATGAAAATCCCTTTGCAGATTTTAGGTCTTCGGAGTGTTTTCTGTAGGTTTTTGTTTTGGGGAAAAACTGACAGATGTGTCGTCACAGGTTAAACTGTAACAACAAATGGCTAAATCCATTCTCTTGACAGCTTTGGCTGCTTCAGAAGAGGGAAAATACTGTCGAGCCCACAAATCATGTCTGTGTTTCTGTTTTTTTCTGCATGAATAAGTAATAGCAAGAGTATTAAATCACCCTTGCTTTACTAAATGATGAAGTGCAGCCACTGCCTGGAGGAAAAGAGGCCGCGCCGTCTACACACACTCTTCCTTTCTGACTTGCGACTGCTCTGCGCGTTTGAAAAAGAAATGTATTTTTAGCCACACCATCAGTTGGCTCATCTGCCAAGAAATTTGGTCTGCGCTTAAATTTCTTAAACATCATTTAGTAGGCTGTCACAGCATTTAATAATTCAATTCATGGCTTGTAAGACCGGCTCTTACAGAGTTTGTGGTTCCCGCGCAGCAGCGCATTAAATTTTAACGTACCTAAAGAAATATCTGAACATCAACTCAGAACGTCAGAGAGGCTTGTTCAGAGAGAGAAACTTGTTCCTCTGCTTGAAGGAAACATATGGGAATGTGGGCCACATCAGATCGTTTAAGTGATCATTTAAATGAAATAAACTGTATTTCTGAAGCCTTTGTTTTTTGCAGAAGTAAAAACATAAAAATCCTCCATTTTCAGCAGGTTTCCTCTCTGTCATTGTTGAAGTAAACCTGAAGCTTTCCACGTTCATGTTGCACAAATGTGGAAAAAATTACACTCTAATAAATGATTTCAAAAATGTTTTCTGCCTTGATTAAAGTATGCAAACTCCTGTGACACGTGAACGCCCTTAAAATACTCTGTTGGAACACAAACTTCAATTTCCGCTTTCGCAGTTCATGTTTTACACTTTGGCATCCTATAGCATGTCAAAGTTTATTGTAGAGAGTTTGAAATTGTTCAGAAGAATCGCATTGCACAGATAGACTACATAAAATTCACACCATTATTTAATTAACAAGGTATAATGAAGGCAGTCATCTATATTCTGAGAAAATATGGGGGAAAAAAAGTAATTTTACTAAACTTGATCAATCTGTTTCTGAAAAGGTATATACGACAACAGTTTCCTGGAGTTTATGGGAAAATAAGATTTTATATACAAACTCTTTTTCTTACAAAGAAAATACCTGTGCCTGGCTTAAATCTCCTAAAATATTTTGGAAAATTTATTACAGTTTAATGAGTTCAAACTGTAAGTTTCGGGCAGTGGCTCAAAACAGCAAATTTGGAAGAAATGCAAAGTCTGTGATGTATTTATTATTATTATTATTTTACAGATGTTTTTTGTTGTTGTTGTTTTGTTTTATTTGCAAAGAGGATGAAACTGTGAACAAGTGAACAAAAAAATTTTTTGTATCGCTATGAGTCTAATTCTAAAGAGTAATTGGGAATTCCTCCACATTTTTACTGGTGTAGTTGTCCTCTTTGTGGTGCTCAAATGTCCTGCAGCAACAAATGCACCACCATGCACTGCCTTGATTAGGCGCATGAGTTTCACCTGTGGGTGTGTGATGCAAAAACAAGGGCAGAGAATTGTCTCCATGAATTGAGATCATGGAGGGGCGTTACACAGCTTTGTGGGGGTGCGTGTGTGTGTTTTTAAGAACAGCATTTGCACCAAAACGGATTTTTTTTTTTCTTTTTACTCTGAGAGAAAAATAAAAGCATACTTTCAAGTAAAACTAGCTGACTGCCCAATGAGGCACTGGATTGACCTGTTGGGGCAACCAAAAGAGAAGACGCTTTCTAAAGGATTAAGAGAAATCCAGGTGAGCTAGCCATAGCGTTGTTTTCTCATGTCTATCTAAACCACTCACTTTAGCTATTTCCGTTCATTTACGCACACAAGATGTGATTGTAACATTTACTGGTAAATTCTTTAGCAACATTCTGCTTCCACCAGTTTGTAACACCGAGCATATTAAAATCCACATGAGAGTAAAATAAAATGTGAAATATTGGAGCCGGAGTCGACATAAAAGCTTGTGTGGTCACCTTATAGTCGCTGGACACGATGGGTTTTAGAGACATTGGTCAGATTCTTCATGTCTACTGCTAGCACTTTCATCCTGGGTGTTGCTAATCACCACTTAGCATCACCAAAATTAAAGACTTTTTAAAAATCCTCACTACAAAAGCTCTTGGTGATATTTGATTAAAAAAAAAATAAAAAAAACACATCTAAATATATCATAAAAAAAACAATACATCAGCCACTGTAACTTTTTTGAACTGCTACTTTGGAGGTAAACTACCAGTTTTCTAATTGTAGCAACTACCTGTGCAATGCTAACGCTAATTTATATACAGTTACGTTGGGTGGCAATAACCTATAATATTAACTCTATTTTTGTTTCTCTAACAAAAAAAAATCAAAACAAAGCGCTAGCAAAACTATTTTAGCAATTTAGCTTTGTGGAGCGAGATATCAAGCTGCTGAAGCTAGTTTGCAAATAGCTACACTAACTGACAATGTTAGTGTCTGTTAGTGTTAAGAGTGTTTTTCCTACTCTAACAATTTTATAGCAAAACAAAATTTCACGACTATGCAGACTTCTGATGATAAAAATATTTTGCTTGTATAAAAACACTGAGCTTATTTGCTGCTTTTTTTTAACCCCCAACCACCCCAATGCTAAAATCCCAAAACGGTTAGAAAAATGTGGTAAACATCTCACTTTATCTTCTGAATATATTTTTAGTGAAATGTCAAAATGTCCCAGTGAAATTCGGTCTTATAAAGTTACCCGCCTGGATCATTAAACGGCGCTCATGTTTCCTGTGAAAATATACCTCTAATGATGAATGAGGGATGAAATGAGGCTCAAGCACTGGTTTAGGTGTCAATTTTTGTAGCAAATGTATTTGTCTCCGGCTTTAACAGAACAACACGCTGCTGTCCATCCCTCAGTGAAGTGGTGTTCACATTTCCATGGAACAGCTAATGTCACGAGTGGAATAGGCCAAGATTTACCGTGCCTTGAAAGCGTCGAACAAATAGTAGCTGCTACTCACGAGATGACATTGAACGAGTGTTTTCTGTCTGGTGTGGGCGTGTGTTTGCGTGGGGTTCTGGACCGCTGCTGAGTGTCTCTTACTCTATCAGTCTGTCACGTTAGCAGTAAATCTCCAGCTCAGCAAGCTGTACGTTCGCTTATTTCTGCTGCTCGATAGTAAAGATGCCAAAGTTACTGTAGATGAGCTACGGGGTCCAACCTGGGCTGCATGGCTTTACATATTTTGTGATGAAATATTCATGACATTTGCAAAGCTGTGGATTTTCTAAAAAAGACTTTATGGTGTGCTGACGAGAGGAGTCGCAGCTTAAGTGCAGCTTCTATACCAGCTTGAAAAGAGGCGGTATAGACGACACCTTCTGTATAATGATTGGTAAAGAAAAGTAAAAAGCCTTTAAAATATGTTGATGCTTTTATTGCGGGAGCAAAATCTCTCTCTGTATTGATTTCTGTTCTCTTTTCCCAATATTTTTATAAATTATAAATTCAATATTTATTGATTTAATCAAAGGCGGAAAGCATCCATTATGCAAAAATGTCTAAGAATAACTTGAGCAACACTTGCTGGCACCCCTTACATTTTAGTTACAGGAAAATGTAACTGATTATATTTTGTTCATATCTTTTATTTATTGGGGAGCGGGGTAAGTTAATTTGCTTTTTTGGAAGCTTGATTCAGTAATCTATCACTTTAAGTGTGGGTTGTGATCTTCCGCCGTTTAACTTTGATTTCAAAGCTAACACACTTCCCAAGCTTAATAAAATTGCATGAATTGTGGAGTTGGATGGTGGAACATCTTTTCTTTCAGGCATTTAGTGCCGCTTTAGCTCATTTTGGCAATGAAGGGGGAAATTTGGAGAGCAAAAATAATAAAAATAGGTCCAATCTGTTCTTTATCTACTCCTGTAGCTTAGTGGATGAATATGCATAGCAACCATAGTGTCAAGAGTCATGTGCCTCTGTGAATTAGGTTCCATGTTTAATGTAGAAGTTTTGAGACCCCATCTGTGCTCTTCCTCTGCTGTCTCCTATATTACAAAGCCCTGAAACCGCTCACTGACACACCATTGATCACTTCTGCCATCTTAGTGGAATGCCACGACAGCCCATATTGGCAGCTGTTGACAGCTTTAAAGGTAAAATGAGGAAGAGGTGGATCAGCAGCATCAAAACGCCTCGGGCAGTGATTGACTTCATCATGTTTGGTTGGGGCTCAGTTTTGGGGCCGAGTATTAGAAGGTGATCAATTTTGTTTTGTCCAGTGGGGATTATGGAGTCTGGCCAGGTAAGACTAAGCTATAGCAATAGCTTTAGTATGCAGACATTTAGTGACATCCATTGGCCAAAGTACAACTTAATGAAAATGTCTGGTCCAGAAACGTTTTCCGTCCGTTATCTGTACCTGCGTATCCCTGCAGGCTCACGTGAGGCTGGTGTTTATCTCCAGCGGTCGCTGTCATATTTATTATTCAGATGGAAAAACTCACCACTTACATGACATATTTCCAATCCATTTTCAATAGATGGCCTATATCACAAAGCTAATGTCTGGTCACTGCTTTTTTGCTAACTGGCAACATTATTTGTAGTAAATATTTCTTTCTTTTTTGGTCCAGTTTATAATTTTACTCTTTTGACTGTGGTTGTAGACTGGTGGTATCAGTTTTCATTTTTTATATTATTCCTTTCATGTGGCTGCAATGCAAACTTTCCAACAGAAACAAAAAGAAACTGATGCTGATACTGTGAACTGTTTCTCTGTATTTGAGTTGCTTGTTACCACCTCTCTCCAATAGGGGGCTAATTCTAAACACTCCCAAAATATAGAGCAGCTCTGTAGATGTTGCACAAAGGTGACTTCTTTCTTTTTACATTTTTGTAATTTGGAATAATAGACCTTCTAATAGTCAAAAATGTCATTTTCTCAGGACTTCCACCTTCTCTCTTTGTCTAGACACAAAAGGCTAACAGTAGCAATACCAAAACTGTCATAAAGGTGGGCAAAGTTGTCCTGTAAGCCTTTTGCTTTAAAATGCAAACAAACCTGGTGAAAAGGGAAAAAAAATCACTTTTTTTTTTTTTTTCTGAATAATCAATCTTGATGTGACTTGGAGATAGATTCAGTCTAAGCCTGTCTTCAATAAACCAGATCGTAAAAATTTGGGTATCCTTTTCATTTTGGCATTTCTGCATCTACTCATAAGTAGAAAGTAACTTCTATTATTTAAAAAACATCCCCAGATGAGAAAAAAAAGACAAACCAAAGTCAGTTCACTAGTTCTTCTGAAGGCATTTAGTATTTCAGCGGCGTCAAACTAAAATGGACAGGAGTTGAGTGCACAGACGTCCAATTTTCATTTCTGAATAACTTTCGAAAACTATATGGCGACCATATGTTCTCCCTTCAACCGGTAGGATGTGGGAGCCATAACAAGGCACCCAACGGTCACCTCCACACGCGGCTAACACAAGCGGTTAATAAAGACGCGGGCAGATCTGGTGGGAGCCCGGCTGTGTAGCAGGTGGCGCACAGCCCAGATGTAAACGATGAATGCTCTGTGATGAATGCCCTGCTATGTACATGAGAGATGGGAGCTTGTTTTGCGCCATGTTGGGGGGGTGAGGAGGGAGAAAAGTGGATATTGCAGCTTGACCCGACGAATCGATAAATATTCATTAGTCTCCTTTCTGCTGAGAGGGGAGAGTGTACAAAGCAATCTGGTTGGAGCTCTTTATGGGAAAGTGGCGCTCCATGGTTGATAATGCAGCCGCCTGGGAGAAACGGGGAGCAGCGAACCCGATAGGGTCAAGAGATACGAGGATAAACTTCTATTCACTTTGCATTACTGGTCATGGGCGAATACAGTCTTCGGTTAGACCTGTTTAATCTACTGCTGCTTGAAAAAGCAGCTCATCAAAATAGAAGGATGAGGATACGTTATTCTAAATGGTGGGTTTTGTGTGCGAAGACAATTTATATTTAGCCTACTTTCTTCTGACACCCCTAAATGAAATCCGAAACAACCACTTGCCTTCAGAAGTCACAAACAGGGATTGAATGGAATTCAGCAAATGTCTGTGACTGGGAAGCATCAAGAAAATCCAACTCATCTGTGATGAGGTTGAGATGTTTAGAGCAGGGTTTGATTACACAGCATACCCAAAGCTTTCAATCCATCAGGAGAGAGTGGTATGCCACAACTGCAAACCTGTAGAAACATGGCTGTTTACCTAAAGGCTAAGGATGGGAAAATACAAAAGAAGCCAAGGAGATACGGAGGAACAGACCAAGCCAAGCAGGAGATGCAGAAAGCATGGATGGAGAATGGTCATTGGAAACATGGATGGTGTAAATATTGGGCCAACTTTGAAAAAGAAAAACGTTTTAAACAGGCAGGACGTACAAGCAGATCTAGTTTATCGTTCTACAACCTGCAACTTCAGATGCAGGTTTGCGTCTTACAAAACCAAAAAGGGAATACTTTTCTTAGTATGGATGCAATAAATAAATGACGGTTTTGAAGTTTTTTCTGTAATATTCTGCGTATAATGTTTACAACAAGCTTTCAAGCTATGCTGTTCATTTTCCATATTGATGGTCTATCTTTTTTTCCCCCCTTTGTAACGGATTCAATTTATTAAAAAATATTAAATAAAAAAATATTTTATAATTAAGCATTTTATGTAGTACACATCTAGAAAATAACTTTTGCAGCTCTGTTTTTGCAGAGTAAAAATATACTGGATTCAAATTTTTGTGAAATTCCTGCAACTGATTTGGTCTTGGTTTTTGTAAAAAAATGAAAAAAAAAACTTTGTATTTTACTGCCAATTTTATTTATTCATTTTTTTAAACAACTTACTACTTTTATCATATATCTATCAGTGATATTGTGAAGCACGTTGGTTCAGCCAAGGCTGCTGTAAATGCGCTATTTAAATAAACTTTTGACTTGAGCTCTCGGCACGTTCTGTTTTGTAGCAGAAGTGGCTCTTTGGATGGTGAAGGTTGTTGACCTCTGGTTTAGAACATCAAATCTCAATAACAGAGGCGAACGTTTGTAGTTGTATCATGGAAAAATGTGAAAATCTTCCCACTTCTGCCTTAAAGCAACCCTCTTATTACAAAACTCTGGTTTATTATAAAGTAATCAAAGGCAGGCATGATCACACTGTTGGACTCTAAGACGAAAGAGAGGTTTAGTTTTTCATCTCTTAACACTCCCCCCTGCCCCCCATTTCACGACCAACACATCTCTTCCTTCTATTAGTTAGCGGTGGTGAGAAGAGTTCTAACTGCACACACACTTCCACACCTTGTCAGTTTCACACAGCACTGTCACTGACCGTGGTGCTGAAACATTCTGCACCCCCGCCCACAATAAACCTAAAAAGAACATTTTAAAAATAACCCTCCAAAATGGTTCCTGTCCTCCGATCGCGAAAATCAATGGGACTATTCCCAGAAAGAAGTTAACGAGATCCAAAATCTGTGAACGCATCATCCAATGTGGCAACAAAGTTTCCCCTAACAACCGCAAAGATGCTGAGCTGGTGTTGGAAGTGGCGCAGCTGTAAATTAAAGTGTTGGTGAAGAGCTGCCTGAAAAAAAATAAATAAAAAATAACCCGGAAAAACAGCAAACCAAGCAGTGGAATAATTCATTATATTTTCACACAAAAAAAATAATACAGCAAACAAACAATAAAAGAAAACGGGGCTTTCTACTAGACTTCAGACACTTTTAAACATGAAAGTACTTATTTACCATGAATATTTATCAGTTGTGCAATAGGAGAACTTTGCTTTGCAAATGAAAGAAAAGAAAATTGAGCACACTGAAATGGCATCTGGGTTTCTTTGTGCATCAGGAGAACATCGTTCTCATCATAAAGCGTAAATGAAGCGTACAGATGTCGTTCTGCAGCGCCGGCTCGCTGCGAAGCCTCAGTTTCAGTGACTTCATTCCTCAAGCGCGATGAGAAATTAGCACTAAAGGCATGCACTGGTGCCCGCGGAAATGAGGCAGCCTCTTAATTATGGACTGCCAAACAAATAGGCAAAATACGGCAAGGAAAAAAAAGATAAACACTTAGCTAATGTACCCAGAATTTATAGAAAAAAAATGAGTGATTATTTCCACAGCTTTCCTCTTCCTCTGCTGACACTGTTTTGACATCAAGACGGTTTCAGAATTTAATTAGATTCCTCAAACTGCAAGGCTTTCGCAGAAGAATACAGAAAACAGAAAATGTGCTCGACAAATGAATTTAGTTGATATAATTCATCACACTGTTCAGGTTAAAAATGTCATGTTTATTGATGTAAAGTGATCAGACCTCTGGCGTAGGTGAAAATGGCTCTGTTAAAGTTTATTCTTTTGGATAGAGGTAAATCTTACCACATATACACAACGTTTTTTTTATTATTATTAATATGTTAAAGGAAGAAGTGGGAATGGGAAAACTGTTGTAATTACTGGTAAAAAGTAGAAAAATAAAAATCGACAGTGGTGGAGTATATTTGTATATTTATGCGTACATGCATAGGCATATATTTTGAATGACATACTGAATCATTTTGGCCCATTTTGAACGCCATTTTGCTCCTTTTCGTGCCCATTTTTCTGTCAGTTTTTGATTCCACTCAACTTTCTTGAGTCTTTTTTTTATATATATTTTTCTTTTGTCCTTTAGCTGAATCATACAGCACTTTGGTTAACATCCAGTTCTTTACGCACTTTATAATTGACATTATGTTCAGACAGAAAGGAGAAAACTCTACATTGAGGCAAACAAGTAACCATAAAATTACACCACCTCTGAATCCTCTCCTTCCTCCCTCCACCATTATTTCCTGCATCCTACATCCTGCCTCCTTCCTTCCTGGTCTTTTTATTTTTGCCTCCTATATCCACAATCCCTACTTTCCGAATCCCTGCTCCCATCACTCCCCATCCATTATCTCGTCCTCCATCTCTCATCCCCACCTTCTTCATCTTACATCACTGCCTCTTTCCTCTCTCATCCTTCATTTCTGCCTCTTTCCACGATCCCTATCTTTGATTCCCGTCATTCCTTACCCTCATGTCTGTCCTCCCTCATCCCATGTCCAACTTGCATCCCAGATCCCTCCCATCTTCATTCCTTATCCACCATTGTGGTGGTATCTAGTGGGTGGGGGTCCTTGTCTTGCTCTGGGAACTGATGTCATGGCTTAATCCCCCACTCCCCCTGCCACACACACAGTTAGGACGCAGAAAGTTTCCCAGTTTAATGTAATATGCAACAAAACAAACAAAAAAATGTTTAAAACTGAAAGACATGGAATCCAAACTGGAGATTCACAGATGCGTTGGCTCTGTCAGTTTAGACGGTCTGATTTCTTTTATTTTTTTCTTCTTTCTCTTTTCTTTTTTTTTTTTTTTTTAAGCCCCTCCTCGAGATGCGGAGTGGGGCCCCGCTGAGGAGCCCGTGGACCAATCGGTTGCCGGTAATATTTCAGTGGGGGAGCGAGCGTTGAGCGAGGATGAGCCACTGCTGGCTGTCCTCGCTGTTGCTGCTGCTTCTCCATCCTCCTCTGCGCTCTCCGGTCGGCGAGCTGTGGAATAGGCGTGTTTCTGTTCCTCCGACGCAGAGAAACGCAGAGAAGAAAGCCTAACTTCAAGGTAAGGAGGCGTCGCCTTTAAAGCTCTTTTGCTGTAATTAAAAAGAAGAAGAAAAAAAAAAAGGAATGCATTTGATTCAAAGAGAAAGCCGAAGGTACAGGTGCCGAGCGCACGGAATTGGGTTCATGCAAGAGGTGCAGAGGCTGTCATGTGCTGCTTCCTGTTGGATGTGTGATGGAGATTAGCTGACGGGTTTCGACGGAATGGCTTTCGCTGGTGCACTCCATCGTTCAACATCAGGGTGTTGTGTGGGTTTCCAGCTGTGTCAACATGACAGGGTTAAAAAAAAATAAAAAAAAAAATGGGGGGGGTGAAAAAGAAAAAAAATCCTCACCCCCATTTCGCTGGAACAAACAAATTGCCACGAAATTGCGAACCGGAGATGAGAGAACAATTTTAAAAAAAAATGTTGCCAAGCACCGAGTTTCGTTCGTGCGTAAATGTTCGCTGACCGTGAAAAAGAGAAGAAAAAAGCGCGTCCCGCTTAAAGCAATGGTTCTACCTGGGTGTGTGTGTGTGTTAAAGCGTGTGCGTCCCGGAGAGGGATCCGCGCAGGCTGCAGGGGCACCACGCTGAGGCTCACCGCTGTTCAGTTCATCAAAGCAAAGTCGAGTGGAACACCAGCAGTCCTGGCGCTTTGGGACACAGAGAGGACGATTCCTCAGGACCTCCAGGAATGTCTCCCGCTAAGAAACGAAGCCTAATGATGGAATCTAAGTCATAAAACTCGAACGTTTTGGATACATTTTTATGTGTAGAAATTATGTATACTGATGTAAAAAAGGTATTGGGCCATTTAGATTTCTCCTAATTTAGCTTTTTCTTTTTTATGGTGTGTGTGATAATGCTGGGGGGGATTTTGGTTCTCTTCTTTTAATTCTGCATTATTGAATGCTTTTTGAGTATGAAGAGTCTTTTAAGGTAACACCATTTGGTAAAGTGCTTTGGATCATTGTCCTGCTGCATAACCCAAGGCTGCCTGATCTTAACCTAAAAAAATAATGATTTGCATTGTAGTCATTGTTGATTCATGAAACCCAATCTTAACTGAGGCATTTGAGGTCTGCTGTACATTCGATGTTGTTCTGGACTCTTTTACAGCCTCCGCAGTAAGTCAATGATAGACTCTTGGAGTTCTACTAATAGCCGGGTGAATCCTGCGAAGGATTTGATTGGTTTCTGGATGTTACTAATTCTCAGTTCTACCAACTGTTTCTTTTTCTTAAACCAAACATTTTCTTGACTTTGTCTTTGGAACCATTTTCTTCCTAGGTTGACTTGTTTTCATCGACATACGCTTCTCAACATTGTCCTGATATTTCTTCTTTTTCCCTTCCAGTTATGATCTGTGATGCAACCTTTACTGTAGACATATTGGGAGTCATTTGTAGAACCGCTCTTCGTCCAAACATGGTGTGTGCTCGATATCATCCAAAGGGTCCAGCTTTGATCTCATCTGTCAGCATTTCTCAAGCTTGACCAAATCTTCTGCAGCTAGCTTTAAACAAGCTGCAGCATGTTCCTCTTTTTTTTTCCTTCCTCTTCCACAGTGCATTGGTGCATAGAGAACAGTGTGGTTAAGTGAATTACTTTATTTTAATGAGAACCCATGAAAACAAGATCTTTTTGAAGCTCTCCATTAATGCTTCTTGGCTCTTGGATCCCTCTGCAAGGCGTTCTACAAGAGAAGCCTAATGATTGCTGGTTTATGATGAAATTGTTGGTTTGTTTTTTCCCACAAGGCTACAAGTTTCGGAAAGCTACCTTTTTGGTTATATTTTGTGTAAGACTTTTTTTGTGAAGATCTCTTTAAAAAAAAGTGAGAATAAAAGATGTCTGAACTTCTACCTTCAGTGAAGTTTTAATCTAAAGTGGGTCTGATCAGTTGCCGAAATAAAGTTGTCAGAGTTGCACTATTGTGTTGAAAAATTAATTCTCTAGATTTAAAGTTCACTAATTTTTAATGGCGTGCATTTAATTCCAGTCAAAATTCCTTTTTACAGTGCAGTGCCGACGTGTTTCTAGACACAGCACATTATTTCTTTACACTTAGGTGATTGAACGAGCTTTTAGAGCACAGCTGATCTGGAAGACATCGAATTTCCCATGAATTGCAGCTGCCTGTTTCACACAGATGCGACGCGGCAAAACATTTTGACTCTTGGCTCTGGCTCTGATTGGATTGGCTGATGTGCCAGGAGATCAGATGGTGCATCTTTGCCTGATGCACAATCTGTGAGGTTCGATGTGAATTCAAATGACTGAATAAACTCAACTAGAAGTTAATCCAGGCACTGCATGTGTTTTTTTAGGGGTTTTTTTGTCTCTTAAAATGGATCCAGATTACATTTTGAGTGATGTAGACTTACTTTAGAAATGTATGTGTGTCCAGGAAAAGCCTGTGACTCAGGAAATTTCATGTGATTGACCAAGACGAAATGCTTAATTGTGAAGGACATAAATGATACAAAACTCTAAAAAGTGTGGCATTTAATACCAACTTTCACTTCAATTACGTTTGCTCAATTTCCACCAGTTTTGAGATTTCTGCCTATTCTTTCCAGCTCAGTCTGATTGGACTGAATCTTTGAACGTCCATATTTGGTCTTGACACAGTTTCTCCTTTGTCTTTGGGGGTTAGGCTTTGAATAGGCCCTAGAGCATAAATTCTGTGGTTCCGATTTTTTATTTTGGTCACTATTCTGCCTCGTACTCTCAAAACTTCTGCGACTTCTAACAAGGTTTCTTTTAGCACCCGTCGCTCGCCGTTTGGCTCCATCCACTTTCCTCTGATTTCATGTCCATGCCAAATAAAAGCAAACCCACAGCATAATGCTGCCACTGCTTCCCACTAGAGATCATGTGATGATGACTGATCATAGGAGTAAGAGCTTCTTAAAGAGACAGACACCAATTTCAAGGTGTCAAAGTTAAGTCATGTTGGTATTTTTTATAACTGAATGTATAGTTACTTGGTTTTGCTATAAAATCGCACGATGTGCATGGAAACTGAAAAATACTTCCCCTCTAATAACAATATGTGACGCAGTATAAGTGTCTTTAATAGGATTTATTTAGTATAAGTGCCTGAGTTTTATAATTGTAGTTCATTAGGTTTAGCTGTGACTGTTCAGAGTCTAAGTACTGATTGTTGTGAATGCAGCGCGATGCATAATTAAATGCTACGGAAACAGATCAGAGTATTGGCTTTTTATTAAGCATGTTGCTCATATTGTCCTTAAGAGAGACAAAACCAATTAATTTGAGATTCAAAATGTGTGGAAATGTTCATAAAAAAATGTAATAGTTTGAAAATAAAATAATTAAAACACTTTAGGTTTTCATCATTTTATCAATAAAGACTTATTGACATGGTGCACAAACAAAGAAACAGCTAATTGCCAGACATTGCAGGCCATTATATCTCAACTGAGACTCTGCAGGCCGGTGTTATATTTGAGTAGAACAAATTCACTTCTTTTACTGCCATTGACTCTGTGCACCTGGCAGGTTCTGGTAGTCAAGATGGAAAACAAGTAAAAGAGTGTGGGATTAGTTAATTGCCTTTCTCTTTGCGATATTTAAAAGTGTAATTGCAATCGGGTGTTCTCCCTAATGCCTGATATCCCTAGAGCCGAAGAAGTTATAATGTTCTTCTGCATTTCCAAAACTTTCTGCGACACGACTTGGACGCACTGATTAAATTTAGTGCAAATTTCCAGAAGCGCATTTTGGAACCACCCCAATTTTTCTCTCCGAGCTCAAACTGCCTCCTTCATTAACCAGAAAAGACAGTTCATTAGCAAAACAAGACGCAATTAAAATGATGATTTCTTTATCTCAATTAGACTTAAAATTAAGTTTCCTTACTTGAACGACACACACACACACACACTCCCCCCCCACACACACACACACACGAGGCTCTGCTTTGAGGCACCAACACATGTTCCAAACGTCCAACTCTTTTTTTCTCGTTTGTTTGTTTGTTTTTCCCCCACTCAGAGGAGGCTCAGCGGAGATGCTCCATCTTGATGGGCACAGGATTAAATGCTCGTCTTGGCATCATGTCTCGGGGCCCCTGCGTGCTCCCTTCTCACGGGGATAACTGATCAGGAAAAGAGGACAAAAACAGAAGTGTCAGTCTGTGTTGTGTGTGTATCTGCCGATACAGTTGCTTGGCAGACTGTGGGCCAGATGCAGGCCCTCCCATCATTTCCAGCACTCATTGTGAAGACGTGTTTAAAAAAAAAAAAAAAAAAATTAAAACAAAATATTTTACTGCAGCTAGGACTGTTGCAATAAGCAATAAATCTGTTAATGGCACAATAAATAAAAATGAGCTCCGTAATTTCCATTTGCATAATTTATCGTTTTTCTCTTCTCTCTTTTTACCAAAAACTGGATGACAAAAGTCTTCAGTCTGGTGCATTGGTCTCGACTGTCCCCCTTTTTTGACAATTTTGTTTACAGAGACTCCATAATTAATTTTAGTCTCCTGTTTTATTTTTATATTTAAAATATCTCCCAGTTCTGGAGTTAAATGTTTAACTCCAGAACTTAAACATTTAAAGTTAGATAAAGTTAAATCTAACTTTAACTTTATCAGAAGTTAAAGTTAGATTTTTGAGAACGTGTTCTTGCATTATTATGCCATTACTATCACATTACTTGAAAATTGTCTCAAAACAATATTGTTTATCGCAATAACTTCTAAGGCGATTTATCGTCCAGCAAAATGTGTCATTCATACAGGCCTATACTGTGTTCTCTTGTACTAGACGTTTTAATTGGTTCCCTAGCTGTCAATACTGGTGAGTTTAGGCAGCAGTTTTAGCATTTTTCTATTTGAAGATTATTTATTATTTTTTTATAGCTTTTATGGAGCATTGTGGATTAGCAATCCATGACTAAACCCCTGCTTAAATGATTAATCATATAACAGGAGAACTAACTGTAAAGATCATTTCATTAATAGATCACACAGAGGGCATTGGCAAAAAATACAGGAGGGAAGGGAGGTTAGTAGCTCACAATTGAAATATTACATAATGATGCTTATCAGATTTTAGCTGCTTTCGACACGGGGAGAGAGGGCGGACAGTCGCAGTAGGAATCTGTGACAAGGTGAAGAGCTTGGAGTGTTTTCATATCATTACAGCTGCCTCTAAAGCCACTGCTGCATTAAAATCGAGGGCGCAGTGCAGACTGGGTCATTAGAAAATGCGGATGCATTCAAAGAATGGATGCGGCTCATGAGGAAGCGCTGCACGGATTTCCGAGTGTGTGTTACTACAAAGGCAGCCCCCTCACCTCCTGGCCTCTCTCCATATTTTCTGATCGCCGCCTCCGCACCCAACCCGACTCACGCGGAGGTCACTTTGCATCCAGCATGTCAATGAAGAGCGTTGAACTCCAGAGACGGAAATATTAGTAGAAATATTCGACCTTACGTGCTGAAATATCTCGACCATTTTCATATTTCGACATGTTAAAATCCCAAACTTCAGTGTCTTTTGTTTGGATTTTGCCCGATATACCAACAAAATGTAATTGTGAAATGGAAAGAAAATGTTGAAGGATTTTGAACACAAATGCATTTTCATTTTACATAAGTAAAAAAACCTTGGTCCTCAGGAGAGATCCAAAGCTTAAGGGTGCATTCACACCAGCGATGTTTAGTCTGGTTCATAATCTAGTTCGTTTGCCTAGAAAGTCTGGCCTGCTTGGGGAGGTGTGAATGCTCAATCGCACATGTTGCAGACCTAAAAAGCGAACTCTGGTCCGCCTAAAATCCTAGGTTTTGGTTCTGTTGAAGTGAACTCTGGTGCGGTTCAAACGCGTAATGTGAATGCCAACTGCAATGGAGATCACTCCAAAAGCAGGAAGTGGACTAAATTGCAGGGCATTCTGGGTAAATACAATCAAAACAAATGTCTAAGACTAGTGGAAGAAATGGCTTATTGTCTTTTTCCAAAGACAAAAGAGAAATCCTACAACAGCTCAAATCTGACACCGCTCCATTTTTGTTCGCATTTTGTCAAGAAGAAAGTTGTCCTCATGTCGTCTTCAGAGGCTTTTGTCACTTCCTTCAGCAGTTCTTGGTGCAGCGCCACCACAGGCGAGGAGGGTGAACAGCGAAAGCTAACCACAGCAGCTGAAAATGTAACAAATGATGCAACTTGGCGCCACTATCAAAACATCTGCTGGACTACCAGATGTGAAAACAACCCAAGAGGCAGAATCTGTTGTCAAGGCAGCTATTCTTCATTTGCTTCACTAATCTGGCCTGTGTTGAACAATGGCTTGCTACAAGGAAGAAGGTGCCACAAACCCCTGACCCCCATGGAGGTTAAGTGGTAAAGCGCTATCACGGAATGAATGTGACGCACAGTTCTAATGACTGATGCCGCTAGTCTGGAGGAGCAGTGTGGGGACGGTAGCTCCAAGGTGGAGCTTTGTAGAAATAGACGGAGCTTTGTGAGAGGAAGCGTTTAGGCTCCTCCAAACGGTTGCCACGGGAGATTTCAGGATCATTCAAACGTGCATGAAAGAATTAAAGAAACACTCCAGTTATGTTTTTTATTATTATTTTTATAGGGGAATAACGATAACATTACAACATGACGTAAACCTTTTAATAGATTTTACATAAGACTCCCCCTTTAAAGCACCATTTAAATATACTGGAGTTTGTAGCTGTAATGTGACAAAACACGAAAAAGTTCAAGTGACACGAACGTGTTTGCATGGTACCGTAAAGATCCGATTACAAGATGAATGCGTGCTATGTTGCTATGTACTCCTAATTGGGAGTCATGCTGAAGCACTTTCAGAGTCAACTGGAGTCGAATAAATTAGAGCACAAAAACTGCAGGTGTAGATATGGGAGAGAGAAGCTTGATATTTTAATAACCCTGATTGTTGTTTTCACAGACTAACTCATAGGTACGTAGTAGATCTTAGCTGACGACGGAGGCAACCATGACAGATTCTTGGTCTAATTGGACTAGCTCGCTAATATGTCGCCACGGTAATTAACATTATAACATTTCCCTTGGAGTTGATCAGTAGGTGTAACATTAGACATTTAAAGGGCCGCCTGTCCAGACGCTGTGCGTTCACGGAGGAGGCTTGGTCGGCGCTAGAACTGACGGGTCAGGACAGACGGGATGATTTGATGTTTAAAATGTTGCTGAAGCTGAAAAGAGCAGCTTCAGATTCTTTGTAAAGCAGGGCATATCCTTGTCGTAGGTTCTGTTTAGATGATAGCTGAGGCTATAAAACAGGTAATGGAAGTGGGATGAGTTGAATTAATGAATCTCGATGGCACAAAATATGCTGAATTGTTTTGATCTTTTTGTCAGCATCCATTAAAAGCTGCGTTACTTTGATGTTGATTAATCACACATGAATGACACTTTTCCTGTCACAAGTACTCTTAGCATGTAAAGAAGAGCTGCCTGATGTCATGAATCTCACTAATCAGCTTTTTACTATATGTAAAACATAAAAACAGAGATGCATTAAAAGTGTGCACATCCTTAAGATTGCTCATTAGGGGACCAGTTCTGCCGATTTCATTGCCAAGCCCTATGATGGCGATTGTGTTGAAAAAGACTTAAGTAGCAAGACTTATTAAAAAAAATTAATTAATTAATTAATTAATCCTGTGGAGTTTAATAAATGTCGAACACACACTTATGCACCTTCTTGGTTTTGTGTTCTAGTCCTTACTTGTATGATTTGATTTTATTTTTTGAATTTATTGGTCACAAATGTTTTAGATCACCAAGTAACTGTACTCAGTCAAATGTAATCTAAGTAATATGGTCTAAGCATCTGATGGTGACCTTAAGCTTGACTTGTGTAGCAGGTCAGTGAAGGTTTTGGATGAAAAGTCGGGACTTAAATTGAATTGAGATGCTGTGGACTGACTGAATTTAAAACAAAAAGTTAACCAAATTTCTCCCACAGTGACAACAGAAAAAGCCTGCCTAGTTAACTGTTATCACAAATGCATTATAAATAGGCTTTTCCCCTAATAAATGAACTCATAATTTAAAAATTGCACACTCATTATTTTTCTCTGACATTATAATAGCTTTGGTATTATGTGACTTAAAGGGTAAAAACAGAAGAAATCTGTTTAAACTCTTGAATCAACTTTGCTTACTCTACTCAGGGCTGTACTTATCCATGTTTCAAGATACACTTTTTCCTTCCACTCAACTTTCCATCAATATGCTTAAAGTCAGGACTTTGTGATCTTCTATTGCAGTGGATCCCAAAGATTTTCTGGGCCCCCCTATGGATTACAAGAACCCCCCCCAAAAAAAAAAAAAAAAAATCAACTGGGCACACACATCGTTCAACCAGACATAAATCTATACACATATTTTGTTTTCAAACTCCACTGAAGTTTATTTCACACTTCAGGTTGCAACAAAACAAACTACAAACCATCTTTACAGTGAAACAGTTTTGTGTGACTGTTGTTTTTGTTCATACCACTTCCCGCGCCCCCCTTGCAAAGGCACTGCGCCTCCCCTAGGGGGCGCGCCCCACACTTTGGGAACCACTGTTTTATAGCAATAGCGATTTGTGGCTTACCCTTTTTGTGGGGTTTTCCTAGTTATTGTTAGTCACAGATTGGCTCTAGCAACATTTCACGATAAAAAGTCATTCATCTGTTGGTCTTATGTAATATTTAGACTTTTTGAAGCTGAATCATGGGTTTTCATCAGCCGCAAGCCCTAATCATCAACATTAACAGAAGTAATCACTTGAAACGTATCCCTCCGCATGAAAGGAAACTATGAGTATCACTTTTAAAATGGAATTACTGAAATAAATTAACATTTTCATGATGTCCTGCTCCATGCTGTCCAACTTTTTCATTCCAGTCTGCAGCTAAAGATGAATTGCACAAACTTAGATGAAATTCATTTCACTTCTTTTTTTCTTTCCAGTTTTGATATAAAGAGAACAATCCATGTTTGACAAAGTTACATCGTGGGATAGGAAAATATCATCTTCCTATGACGATTTGCATGTGATTTTGTAGATCTTAAGGGTTTCTAACATAACTTTAGTGCTTGTCCTCTATTTTCAAAGAAAAGGGCAGAACATGTCGACTCTTCCGGTCGTTTTGTTAGAACTAAGCCGGAGAGAAGCAGGTGTTGGTGGATTCCTGCCATCTTTATAGATCATGTTGTTTTTTTATCGGGTTCACTTCAGCTCATTCCTCCAGGGTCTGTCCCATCATCTCTGTTGGAGCGTTTTTTTTTCCTCTTCTTTTTTTTATCACGAGAGACTGCCTAAGGTAAACTTCTTTCCTTGGGTTTAACTGGGTCAGTGTCAGCTTGCCCTCTCCAGCAGAGTGCAAACGTTCCAGATTTAAGATGTGATTTGAAGATGTGCTTGTGGCGCACACCGAGGGAAGCTGTTGTTGTTTATGTCTTTCTGGTATCTCTGTGCTTTGCGGGCAGCAACCAGCTAGCTTCTGTATTCTGTGTTTTTATGTGGGTCTTTGAATGAAAATGATTAACGTTATGTGTTAAACCAATTCAGGCTGTAACCAAAAACGCACGAGTTAGTAAAATAACCATTTCCTGTTCATCCAACTGCAGTTTTGTTACAAAGCTAACGTTTTATTCCTATAGAAAGTTGAACAACCAAATGATTATGGAAATAATTCCAGGTCCCCATGTTGCGAAAACACTCAGTCCGGCTCTTTGTGCCTAATAAAAACACTCCTAATAAACAATGTTAAAAATAACACAACCCGATTGCTCCGTGGGCCATTCAGCTGATTGAGCAGGAAATGAAAAAAGTCAAAGAACGGTGTAGAGTGGAAAATGATAAAAGATAGTTTTTTAATTTATATTTGACTGGCTTTGTTAGTCTTTTTTAAATAAAAATGAACTTAACAGGAGGGCTATAGTTTGGTATCATCACTAGACTGGGTACAACAAAAGTAATCAGACTGAAGTGAGGCGACCTTTAACCTACATTTAGTCAAAGCAGCAAGTCTTCCTTGATTTTCTTATTTTGTTGTTTTTTAGCCAATTAGGAGTACATAGAAATGCATATTTTGATTTTATTGATGCCTACCTCTCTACCTTCTCGTTCTTTAATTTTTGCCTCGATTTTAAATCCACATTTATCCCGTGAAACGTAAAGAAACTCTCTGTTTTCATGTAAAAGGCATCATTCATTCGAAAGAGAAAGTGGATAACCGTCCTTTCCTTCCTTCAGATTGATAGAATACCCGACTGATTAGTGGAGTTGTGCCCACTGGGATTAAAGCCAGCCCAGCTTCTCAGATACCCCCTACTTTTCCTGGTTATTTCAGTTTTCAAAAAAAAAAAATGCTTCATTGTCTGATCTCTAGGCTAAAATAAGCCTGGCAACAATGCAGACGCTAATAAGCGCGCCATATTGTCACTGGTCCTGGTTTAGCCGAGTAGGGACACACACACTTGTGCACACCCCGATAGTTCACACTTCTCCTTCAGTGGTACGCACGCCCCCCAGCACACCATCGGTGCCTCGGTGGAGCTGCTCTTGCTGGAGTCTTACCACCTTGTCTTGACACATTTCCTCCTTGGCGCTGCATATTTAATCGCTCCCGCCGCCACAGTTGCAGCAGCAGCGTAACGGGGGCAACCGGAACCAAAAGCAAGGCCACATGGCCATGCGTTTTGCAATACACATCTCGAGACCACTTATCGCCTGCGAAGATGATGTAACGGCGAGAAACAGAACGCCGGCTCAATCTCCCAGCGGGCCGATGGCGAAAACCGTGTGTTGGAAATCGTCTAGCGGATGGGACCAAAAAGAAGAAAAATAAATAAATGAATAAAAAAGCTCGCAGGCGAGCGGCAAGGTTAAAGAGGCGAGGGTAATTGCTGTAACTTATCTGGGTGGAAAAATGTTTGCTCATGTTCCCAGTGTGCTCTTGTCTGATGCACTTGGGCATGAAATTGTTCCCCTTTCCAACCTAGCAAGCCCCGAGCCCAAGTCCACTGCCTATCGTTGGCCAGCCAAAGTGGCCCTTTTTTCTTTTTTTTTTTCTTTTGTGTGCATGTGTGTTTGCACGTTGTGGCTGTGTGTTTGCTCTTGGTCGCCTCTGTGAGTATTTACCTTGAGGGATTTGCTGATGAGTGTTACAGTTGGGAGTGGGGGGGTCGGTTAAGAGGGAGGGCAAGCGCTGGGCATCAGCTGGGCCCGCTTTATCCTTCGCCGCCTGACAGAATGAGTGAACGAACGCTGCAGTGATTACAGGCTGCGTGAAGAACTGCAGAATGATCACAGGAGCACTTCACGCCTAAATCCGAGGCAGAGGCGAGAGGACAGCGGCTGGACGGCTCCCACGAAACGGAAGCGCATTAGCATATCTTCATTCATTTATTGGCGGAAAGGTGTGTGTGGGTGCGTGTGTTTGGGTTTCAATACTGCTTTTTCCACTGCGATTGATTGGACTGGGTAATTTCGTGATAGACGACCATGAGTCGTTGGCGTCAGTTTCTGTGGGGAAAAAAGTTCAGGTCACACAGCAATTTCAGAGTCTGAGTGCATTTTTGTGTGTTTGTGAACCCAATCAAGGCCCGAATTGAATACATTCAACTTACTTCCTGCTGTTTTTATGTGTTTGGGGGGAAAAAAATTTAATAAAATATCTGCCTCACATATTGTGCGTTTATATTGCATCTGTGCTGAATATTATTTAGTAATCGTCAAGGGAGAATGCTAACATTCTCTGCAGCGTTTGCCATGAGAGTTGGGTGAGCGAGAAATAATAGCTCCAGTTTGCACCCCGTTGTGAAAAGCGTGTTATTCTTTGTTTAATTTTTATGTACAGCTCCAAAGGCAATACATGCAGTTCACAAAAAAGTTTAATGCTTCTTCTCCATCAAGGCGTGAATTACGCATACAGTAAGTTCTGAGTTTGAAATATTCATGAGTTGTATCAGACAGAAAAAGTCAAACTCGTCTCTCATCTGGTGGCTGCATTGAACTATTTCGCTAAAAGGTTTAATCCCACACCAAAGGGCAGCTAAGTGGACCACTTTACCTCAGGATGGGGTTGCCACAGTATCAACTTTGTGTGTGTGTGGGGGGGGGAGGGGGGGATCACTTGGCAGCTTTTTTAATATATATTTTGCAGCCTAACCTGCCATACTTATTAGAACTCTTGTTTAAGAAAAGTATTCAAATAAAATAAACTTTTATGGTAACAATTTCACACACAAAACCCGCCCCCACAATTCAACCTAAAGAATTGTTGAATTCTTTAGGTTTACTATATTCTGTAGAAAAAAATTCCAAGAATAAGAAATGTTAAATTCATCAAAATACCCCATCCTTATTATTATTTTTTTTTTGTAAGACTGGAGTTTTAAATGCCTGTAAGGTTTAGGTTAAAAACTATCAGACCCACTGTTGGTTGTTATGCATAAAATCATCTGTAACTGTGATGTACGTCTCTTGCTTGTTCTTGTGCCTGTTCTTCACTTCAGCTGTAATTGAGTGTGATTTCTGTTTCTATAGACAATGAGAAATCCTCCCACAATGGTATCGACTTAACAAAACCAGTAAGTTTACCAACAAGACATAGGGGAGAGGTGAAACACAGCTACCGTTCCAATGTCCTTGATTCTTTTCATTAAAGAGAAATATGCTAAGTAAGTTAACAATCTCAGATAGAAATGATGGCGTCTTTATTTCATAGTGATTGTTGAATTCTTAAATATAAAACTATAGAATCATCGGTTCATGGCTACGTAGGGTGAGTACTGGGCTTGGTTTATGTACGGTACTTAAAACGGTTTGATTGATTTGCGGTGAAATTATCTCTTCCAAGTGGCAGGAGAAATGGAAAATACACTATAGCAGAAGTAGACTTGAGATCCGACTAAATGACTTGTTTAACTAGATCTAAATGCGGTACGACGTATCCTCTTTTGACTGGAGCCGTAAGAAGGACGTGCGTTACGTGTCCAGATGATCGGAGGATAGAGAGATGGCGTTGTGGCGGGGGGGGCAGAAGAAAAATAAAGAGAGGCTAGGTTAGGATGATGGCCTAATGGAGTGGATGAACAATTGCATCAATGACTCAGATTGAAGGGGTGGCAGTCATTTGATGAATGGATGATGGGAAAGGATGAGATGGGGGGAGAGACATGTTTAATAATGAAGAGAAATAGTGTTTAAAAGCTACAACATGTGGGGGGCTTGTCATCTTATTTGCCCTTAATATTTTACTGTCTTGTGTTCTTTTATACTCAACTCTTAGTCTAAAAAGAGGATCTTTTGAATGAGAAATTTGAACAGAATAATAATCACAAGTAAAAGCTTCGCTCAAATAAAAGACATCGGCGTGTTTTGAAAGATGAAGATGCAGCTGGAAATTAAAAGTTGAGGATATTCGCATGTCTTCTGATCCCTAAATTTGACTCCAGCATTTTTATAATTTTTCTGGTTATAGATAATTATTTATTTCTTTTAGTTTTTACAGTGTGCACAGTAAAAAGAAAAAAAAAGAGCAAATAAATAAATTATCCTGCCTTTACAAAAATTGTGAAACGGTAATCACACATGGGTGTAAGATGATGATTTGAAGATTTTTCAAATATATTTGCTGCTATTCTTTTATGAATCCAACATAAATTTAAATTTCTCATTTCAATTTCATAATGACTATGCTAAGTGTTCGGGATGTGACAATGGGATGGATGACGACCTTGTATGGACCAGAAGCAGAAAACTGCGAAATATCTCAGCTAACTAACCACTGAAATACTAATCTGTGAAAGTACTAATTGAGCAGAACATTGCAACTTCTTTGCCCTTTTCCACTTTACATCTGGTTGGTTTAATAAAGCAGCGGCTGACTTTTATTCAATTGCTTTTCCTACCACCCATGACAGACCCATTAAAACCAGCATAAACTCCAAATTGTTACATTTTATTTACTTTTTTTTGACTACCTAAACCTGCCTGCTCCTATTTTTACACTTCTTCCCACCGTCACACCTTCCTTCACCGCATTTCTAATTTTCCCTGCCTACTGTGACTTTTTTTTTTTTTTGCACTTCTCACTTAGCATTTCCCACATCCCGAGCTCCCTTCTTCCATTCTCTTCCCCTTGCATCTCAATTACCTCCAAACATCTTCCGTCCCGCTTTTAGAGTCTCCTAACCCATTTTGCCCAGCTTTCGTTTAATAACATCCGTCTCATTCTTTTATTTTAATGTTTGCCTTAACTCCTCTCTCTGCCTCACCAGATATCTCTCTTCTCTTTTCGCTGCCCTCGTCTCCTTGCGACCTCCATCTTCCCGTCTTTCTCTCGCTCTCTCAGTAATAACCTTTCCGCCACTCCAATACTTCTCTCTCCTGGTTTTTCTGTCTCTTTTTGCCTCTCTACAGGCCCCTCTCTTTCTCCCTCTCTCTCTTATAAACAGGGCAGGTGGCAGAGAGTGCACTTTCAGTGGCACATGCCTTCGCTCAGATTTAAATAGATAATGGCAGAGTCTAGTGCTTGTTGGGCCCTTTGAATAATGCAGGAGATCCTGAAGGCATTGTTGCCAGGCATCACTGATGGCGACATGTATAAACCAGCTCACAAGCTTGCAATATTGATACCATGAGCAGATAGGAGGGGTGGCGTTCCGTACTTTGGCATTTCTGACCGTTACCGTCGAGGTTAATGGTACTGTCATGTAAAGCGGGAGCTTCAGTTGTTTAAACAAATGCACATTAATGATGGATGTTTTTCTAGTCTTGGTGCTTTTTTTTTGGTTGTTGTTGTTAGGTGTAGCATTAGCTATATGTAAACAAGCAACAGCAATTTGAAAGGAAAAATTACCTTTTCGGTTTGAAACGTCCTTTTACCGGCATCGTTTTTAGGTTGGACAGGGACAGCTTGTGCACCAAAAACGTAGTTGTTAGTGCAACCAGATGGCATGTTCAATAAAGGAATAAAATATCTGATTATTAGGCTACAGCTGACTGTTTCAGTGTCTTACCGATTACAACTGGTGTAGAGAGAAAGCTCCTGGCTCCGACATCCTACTGACGTTTTTCAGAGATTCTCTTTGAGTTCATCTGAAGGTTCATTGGCCGGTTATTTCTAAATTGTGTGTGATCTTTATTGTGCATAACTTCCACAAACTTTATTGTGGTTTTGATATATATTTTTTTAATTTAATTTGATTTTTTTTCCTTCAAGTTCTTGCTTTTTCTAGTCAGTAAAGTTTTAAGATCTGTAGTTTTATCCACTTTTGTGCTCAGTCATGTTCTGTTTGGGGGGTATATCCGTGTTAACCCATGTGAAAACTCAAAGTCTTACTCAGTTTTTTGTTGTTTTTTTTGTATTAATGTAATTTCCTGCTTCCTCCACTACAACAGCTTATGACTGTATTAACGTTGCAATGGATTGCCAATGTAAAGTCCTTTAAATGAGATACCAGAGAAAGGTTAATATGTTTTTTGTTCTTGTTTGGAAGAAAGATTAATTTCACTGTTATGATGATGGAGTAGAAACTAGAGTTTAAAAAGCTGTTTTTAAACTCTGATTGTCTGATTGAAGGCTAGGTTAGGGTTTATGTTTGTTCAAAGATTTTGGTTAAATCTATATATCAATATATATCTATACCATTTATCAGGATAAATGGTATAGATACCATACTTAAATATCCTAACATGCTTATTAAGGTTTTAAGGAGCAGTAGGAACAAATCTATTTTTCTTTTAAATAAAAGAATTTAGATTCATTTTTGTTTTAACATTTACCTCCAAATACCATCATTTTGTGGAATAACTGCTGTTTTTACTTCGGGTCATGATGCATGTGGCCAAAACTGTCCAAAATTATTTTGATAAAGTGCGTTTTCCTGATTGAGAACAAGAACTTTTAAAGCCCAGTCAGTTCATCAATATTCCCTGCCTTCTCGCGGACGGCCATCAGAAGTCGATCCTCGCAGAGCGGTGAATCTTACCCGTCGCCTACCTCTTAAAGTGACACCGTCATTTTGATTTCACGTCACGCCATTATGAAGCATAATTACCGGGATGATTTCTCAGCTGTGTCTCCTTCTCGCCCGAGCCGCCCCGCCGCAGACTCTCGGCGTTGCTCACTCTGTCTCGATCGCTCCCTCGGCGGAGTGTGACGATGCTCATTTCGCTCTCGATTGTCTCCGTCAGAATGTCTGGCGGTGATTTGCGACGCTTCCTGTCAGTTCGGAGGACGAGGGCCAATCTGGACTAATGCAGGTAGATTTCTTAGGCCCCTGCCTGAAAAGATTTATTTATTTATTTTTTTAAAGAAACCTGCTCTACACTTTTTTTGGAGTGGAGAACGATCAGACACAAAACAGAGAGAGACAGGAAACGTAGCTTAAAGGATGCAATAAGAGAAGCTGTAAAAAAGAAAAATACCTCCCATTGTCTCCTGGTATCCTTGCTGCCAGCTATGTACCGGTGCAGAAAGAAGAAGAAACTAAAGAAAAAAGGGGGTAAAATGCAGATGGAAAGAGTTTTTCTAGTGATCTTATCTTGTCAGTTGCTCTCTTTTTGACTTTTTATTCACGTCTTTCCTCGGCAATGGCTTCATACTTTTTAAGAATAAATAGTCGCTTCCCGAGGGGGAAATATTTCATATAGAGGCTGTTTGTGTGCTGATGCCTTCAGCTGCCTGCCGAAGACAAAGTGGACAGCAGGTGAAACTGGAGGACTGAGCAGCTCCTTGATGGGCTCTTGACTCACACTGGGACAGGATGGAAACTCTGCTGCTTTTTTTTTTTTTTGACTGGAAATTGAGGGGAGAAAAAAAGAAAAGAAAAAAAAACAGACAAAAGGAGTTTTAAGCCGTAAAATCTCAGCGGTCTCCTTCTTCCCAGCAAGCCATTGCTCATGGAAACGCAAATGCAGCATCTTAATTTTTAATTTTATTTCTTCCCCCCGTCTCATCCCCCGCTGTTTCTCTCCGTTGGGGGTCTGCTTTTGTGTCTGCGTGTAATCCGTGAGGTAGATGAGGCAAAACTCTCGTCGTGTATTTTTGCCATCCATCAGAGGTGTGGTATACAGCATGTGCGAGACTGTCTGCTGTCAGCCGCACGCTGCCAGCTGCTGATAAATGAGGGGCCTGAGAGATCTGCTTTTACACCTCCCAGCAACGCCGCGGCCCCTCCAGCGTCGCGCTGTCCGCGCACCGAAGCTGGATTCATCCCTGCGTCATGTGAACCTGTTGCTCGCGTCAGCACCAATGCATGACATGTTCACACGCTTCTCGGCCTGTCACAACAGCAACTCTCTCGCGTCGAAGATGGGAGTCGCAAACCGAGGCCCCGTGCTTTTAAGGCGGCGTACCAAGTTAATAATTTCAGGTTTGAGTTCTCAGTGAAGACAGTTGGTGGTTTTATGCTCACTGGGTTTGATAAATGTGTGACTTTGTAAGTATCTAAGCGGCTCTGGTGTTGGAGACGACCGCAACACCGCGTCATTGTCAGTTTCAGCCATTACTATAGTATTATTGTAAGAGAAGCAAGTCTGCTATCTGAAAAATAAGAAATGTGGACCAAAAAGGGCTTTTAAAGGTGTAGTTGTCTAAAAAATTAGTACCACTGGGTAAGATACTTAACTTTGCAAACATTTTGTCGACATAAGATGTGGAATATTGGAGCTGTCGAGTAGCAAATAACTCTCAAAATAACAATGCTGAGTAATTTAAAGTTTCTGTATTCACTTTCCAGGTGGTGATTTTCTCTGGGTGTTTTCTTTGCTCAGTTCCAATATATATGTTGTGCTGAGTGTATTTGTGCACATATATTGATCTTTGTGTTTGACATATTCTTCCTATTGCCCATTAAAGGTGAGCAATATCTTTTCACATTGATCTGATATCAAGTAAATACAGGGCCAGTATTGTCAATACCGATACTTTTTAAGTTTGATATATCATCAAACGTCTAAAGTTTTGTTGTTTTTTAATTTTTTCTTTGAATTATTTTGTTAAAACTTACGACAGCAAGTTTATAGATATTGACAAAACACTTGAATAAGACATTAACATGATAAACAGGAACTATAGAGAAGCCAGACAAATTTTCATACTACAAAAAGAAATGCAAAAAATTATTGTCTGACAACAAACTAAGGTTGAGAAACTAAATGACATTTCAAAAGGGAATTTCTAAAGTCAATCTTGCTGCTATTTATCTGTTACTGACTTGAAATCGATATTATTTACTAGGGCTGTATAATTATATTGATTCTACGATACTTAGTAATTTTTTTCACCCTCGGAAGGTATCAATGTTTCATCCGCGAGTATCGATACGTTAAACCATAGGGGCCCATAGGCTTGTACTTTCTTTTTAACATGTCTGGTTTGTGACAAGTAGCATCAAGACTCCGCCTCCCTCAGTCTCACTTTCAACTTGTGCTTAAAGTGCACATTATAAACTACGCACCAGTTTTTAAATTGTGTTAACAGGCCAAGTAAAACTGGAGTTATGCTAAAATAAGTAAGCCCTATTTTTCCGAATGTAAGAGAAATGTCAAAAAACGGCTTTTCCGGTTATGTGAAAGGAAATGAGCTTCCAAACGTAAAAAACGAAATGCAACATTAGATTCCTTTGTTTTTGGAAATCTCAAATCTTCAATAAATAACGATGGGCTGTATTTAGTTCCTAAGAAATAAAGTAAAGTTGTGCAAGTAACCGTCAACGGAGCAGCGGTAAAAGCAGTGAGATCGCGAAATTAACGCAAAGTTTGGATGTCGGAGCGACTAGTGGCATCTACTTCGTAATATCGTTCCTGTTTTATAGATTGGGCCAATACCGATATGTTAAAGAATAACTTACTTCAACCGATACGATATAGATGCCGATAAATTGTGCATTCCTACCATCAACAGAACAAATCAAGCGCAAAATAAACTTTTGTTTCTGTTCACACTCACGACAATGAGGGATGTACAATACTGTTCCCTTGATAATGTGAAAAGTTTAAACCACTGTTATGCTTTTCAGTCGATTAAAGGCTCTTTAAAAGGCTCCTGTAGTTGTGCATCCGTGCAAACAGTCCAGCAGTACATTTTCCAGCTAATGTAGCCTTTCCATTCTCTTCATTCATTATCCTCATCAGACTGAGGCGTCCATTCAGGCAGATTTTTTTCTCTCAGGAAACAATTAAATATGAAATACGTTGAGATGGGTTGGACTACTCTGCTGTCGACTGAAAAACATAAATTCTTCCGATTGAGCCAAAAACTACATTTGTAACCGAGGTTAAATCAGGCCCCAATGCAGCAGTTTGTGCACACTGATGTTATAATAATAGACGCAGACAGGTGCTGGTTATTTTGCCGCTTCACCTTTTCAAGCACTTTCTGATGTCTTACTTTTTTTCTTCTCTATACTCAACTTCTTTCAGGTATGAATGAAATCTATCAGCCATTTCACATTTCATGTCGACCGGGTGTCTCTGTGCGGCTGGCTCGAATCCATTTTCTTTAAACTGTTTGACAACTGTTGATTTCAAGCTATTTTCTACAGCCTACTTATAATGTTGTGAAAGGAAACGTGGTATTGTGACGCCATCAGACATCACATAACCAGGTCTTTCGGTTTTCTTGGCTCTGTCAGTGGTCATAACTATTCAACTGGCCAAGAAAGGCCTAGAGTCACAATCAACAGAAACTGAGCAATGTCAAATCTTGAAAAATAAATGTGTTATTCCAGAAAGCCCATTACAAGCAACGCCTTAAAATAATGAACTGTGGTACATTTGAAGAATTCTTAGCAAAAGAAATTTGGATTTGGTGTGAACACAAATATCAGTATTTTCAGCCTTGTAGTGATTAATCCTGCAAAGTTATTAAAATAAAAAATTTGGTGTCTCCTGATGAAAAAAACAACCCATCCATATTTTGGCAGCTTGTGATTTAGATTTTTGTCAGATTGGGGATCTTGAGGTCTTGCTCTGTTCATAAGGAATGGCTCTATAAATCCTGCAGTTATTTTCTTCTAAATGTTCCTCTTTGAAATATGCTTAAAGAATAATTTACATTTTTCATGTTTGTTTTTTTTATTATTATTTTGGAACGCCATAGTTAGCTTTAGTTTGACTGTTATTCAAATCTACAGTGATCAAAGAACTATACTTCACACCACCAACTTATCCAACCTAGTGATCATTTGCTTGGCTAACTTGAAATTAGCGTAAAAACGGGTCATAATTAGCAAAACTGGCTGTTTTTTAAAGTCACATATTGAGTGAGTAAAAAAAATAATCACAACAGATCCAAAAACAAAATTATCCCAGCGATACACATTGATCACATAAGTAGTAATCCAAGCTAAACTGCATATTTAATTGTATTTTACAGAAGGCAAAAGAAACCATGAATGCTCTGAAATGTTTGCCGGCTGATTTTCATGTGTGATATTGTGATATTGTGATATTGCCAATTGCTGTTTCACATTGTCATCCTAAGTGGAAAGAAATGTGTCTCTGGCTGACACCATCCTAACATAACAAATTATGCAGTGCTAATCAGATTCATTCCAGTTGCTGTCATTCTTTCGTTTTGCTAAACACAGCTCTAATTTAAGTTTTTTTTTTTTTTTTTTTTGGTGAAGCTCACCAAAAGATTTTGACTGTTAAATCAAAACTGCTCTGTACAGGGAGAAAAAAAAAAAAAGCTACCAAATTTCAGGTTTATGTCACTATTTGTGGCCAAAACCGTTTGGTTTGGTTGTGGTTCTGTCCCAGGAGAATCCTGTGTCATTACGAGAACAGCAGGGGCCCCACAGCTGTCATGCAGCTCTGACCTGACTACATACAGTAGAGCAAAGGGCCTCTGGCCTTACATGATACTACTGTGACCCACATGTGGGGTGTGTGATGGTTGCAGCTAATGAGGGGAGCATGCTGAATTAAAAACCCAGTGAGAAGCAACGTAGCGCATGACAGTTGTGACGAACATTTTTGTTTTCTTAACTCCGATTGATAAATCGTCTATGTAGTAACGTTGGCGCTAACGCAGAGAAACCAGCGGGAACATTAATAGATAAGAGACATCTCCATAGGGCAAAATCCTTACACAGCTTCACACACACACACACACACCCCAACCACTGTGACAGTTAGTTGCATTGACTGGATTATTATAGGGCTGCGGGACCGTGGCCATTAGAGAAAGAGAGAGAGCACCAACAGAGTTATGGCGGCTGCAGCAGCACCAACTAATGGAATATATTCCCCCTCTTCCTGCCTCAGAGATGATGTGTGTGTTTGTGTGTGTGTGTGCGCGTATGGTGTAGTGTAGGTGTGTAGCTCCTCAAAAGTAGATGTGCAGCACCTGTGAATGCTGAAGTGGTATTGGCAGATTCACTTATTGGCAGATTTTTTTTTTTTTTTTTCATTTTCATATTTAAAATATTCAAAAGAAAATTAAGTTTTGGAAGCTGAAATGCCCAGGTCTGGCACTCGCTGACATGCGTTTAGCTGCCATTTGCAAAGCAGCCAATCCAGGAGCACCACATATTTTGCTTGGTACTGATTTTTCCACGTTTTTGGCTGCGCTCCAAGGAAACACATTAGCCGTCATCATGTGGACTGAGCATCAAGAGCGTGAACCGACGAGAGTCCTTTAGCCTGGTTTCAGTCGTGTTTGGATGATGAAATACTGATTGTGCTTCTTGTTTCACGCTGAGAGCACAGAACATTAAGCTGTGATTCACGACCCTTTAATCATCCGCTTCAGCTTTAAAAAGCACTTCATCTTCAAATGATTAGGTTCACACAGGTTACGTTTTTTTGCATTGTTGTCTGGGATAAACTCGATCTTTTGTAGCCAGGAATTAATGAAACAGCGAGGTTGTGCTTTGCTTGTGCGTGTCTGCTTGTTTGCGTATGAAAACTGAAATCTATAGAGCAAGTCTACACTCACCAACACTTATAATTCCCCTTGTCAGTTGTTATTGACATTTTTTTTTATTTGCTGCTGTTGGCTCCAACCTTTTTTCAACCCATATTTTCGTTTTTGCTCCCTTTTCTCATTTTTGCCGTCTTAGTGTCATAGTTGTATTGGCTGGAAAGTGGATAAGGGTGAGAGTCAAGTTAAAACCAGCAGGAGAGTTAAAGTGGAGCAGATAGAGAGAAATGTGAGGGTCAGTGGTCATAGACAGCTTGGGGGATGCGGGACTGGGGGTCACCATAAAGAGTCTGGATCAAATCTCTGTGCGAATCAGGAAAGACTGCAGGATGGTGGAGTTGACTGTGAAACTAGAAGGCAGTGGTGGCTTTTTGTTGTTTGAAGTCTTTAAATGAGATTTTTTTTAGCTTCCATTGTGTGTTCAGAGTCAGACCGGTTCTATCCAAGTGATACTCTTGCTTCACCGGATCTGGAAAATGGGGTTAATCATATTTAATACATGATTTAACAAGGTTGCTCAATTATGTTTTCATACGTTTGAATCAAGCCATTATCGTTTTCTCAGGGTGTCTTTGTCTAGATTCAGAACTTATTTGATGATCCGAGCAATTTCAGTGAGACAAAATATTAAGAACATAAATTAGAGAGCTGTTTGGGCTACGGATGCACAATGTTGAATTTTGGTCAATATCTGATATGCTGATATACTAAAACCCATTTGGCCGATAACGAATACCAATGCTGACATTTTTTCCTATATCTGCCTTCAGAAACTATATGGCTTTCTCCACTGTGGAATGAAAATACTGCATTATCGTTGTCACTTTAGCCTGCTACCAAATGCAAATGAGAAAATGGAGGCTGAAAAAGACGTAACACTTTCAACTTGCATTATGTTTAATGTCAAATTTATTCATGACATCTGCTGTCTCTTAAGACAATAACACTCAAACAGTGCAAATTTGTAAATCTTCACAAAACTCCATCAACTCAACCTGTTCACAGGCAACAACTGAATAACACTAACAGTCATCATCATTGCAGGCATCATTGTCATTGGTTTGTCATATAAAAACACCTTTTATATCTGTGGATTATGTTGACGGAATGGCTGATGTCCGATATTAAATTTTACAGCTAATATCGGCCAATACCATGGCGATAATATTGTGCATCCTTAATTTGGGAAAATACAATTTCTTTGTTCTTGTCATCTTTTGGTGACAAAGTACTAGCTTGTGTCATCCTGATTCCAAAATGATGCATTCATTTTAAAAGTGTGAAATAGTGAGCTATTTACCAAACCTGATGACGTACTAGTCGTCACAAATGCCTCAGACTGAAAGAGCTCAAATTTTTAACTCTTTGATTTTTGTGTGTGACTCATTTGAGCGTTGACATTATTCCGGCAGATGCAACCGGCATACATGACAAACATAATCATGTGGTCGTTAGGTTGACGGGTAGCCACCAAGGGATCCCATTTATACCCGTCCACAGAAAGTCCACTTTCCAAAGTGCAGGTCATTTGTCCTTGTTTTGTCTCTGCCCTTCCCTTTCTCCTCTTTCTCATTTCGCATTCAGCGCAGCCGCATGGGTCAGTTCTAATTATCCAAGTTCAATTGGAATTGGCTTTTCAATTTTTTTTGACGTGGCGGCGGTAGAAATCGCGCGTTGCCAGTTGCAGCTTTTCTTCCGCTCTCTGCCTGCCTCACGGTATGTCGGCTACTTTCCCCTGACTGCGCCAGCACTTAGCAATGCAGCACAACCATGTGAGAGAGAGCAGGGGGGGAAGGTGCGATGCTATAAACGCTACAAGGCCAGGCGACGTGTGCACAGAAGTGTTATGCACACATCTGAATCTGAATGCCAGTAAAGGGCTGAGGGAATATGTGATGGAGCTCTGCGTTATGATGGTGCAGGGAGAAACCCAGAAAGAAAGAAAGAGAATCTCTGAAGGGGTTTGGGAGTGGCAGAGAGAGCCAAGACTTTTCTCCTCTGTCTTTCTTTTGGGTCCGCAGTGCAGGAGAAGAGAAGATTAAAGTGGAGACGCTGCTTTTGAAGTTGGGGCAATGTAGAAGAAACAGCAGCAGCAGTAACATGCACACTCTCACACGGCTTGTTCCTCCTTAGAGCCTTATAAAGTTAGGAGAATACCGCCGACTGTGATTCACGCTGCCAATATGATTCCTTATGACGTTTTAACGTCCTTTCCACAGAGCTCCAGAGTGAAAATTTAAACCCTTTATTTAAACAGGAATGATGGCAATAAAGACGTAAGCTCACAAGGCAGCCGTTGCACCTTCCTTGATGCATCGGCAGACCCACAGGCAGGGCGAAAACTGTAGCCGTAAATGATTGAGTGTTTACACTGGGTGTAAATAAGAAGGTTATTTGTCCGTTTTGGACGGAAACACACACACACACACACACACCCACACGAGGTGCATGCCCACACGAGCGTCCAGTGAGCGAGGCTTAAATACAAATCTGGTGCGGAAATGTCAAGAGGTAATTGTAGGAGTAATACTCAGACTGGTGAAATGTCAGACTCAGCCTCCCGGTCTCCAGTCCGCACCCCAATATCATCTATCACAGGCATATGGATTCCCACATCGGGGGTAAGTAAAGATCATTCTAACCATTATGTGGTAATGTGTTCATGCCATAGCAAATTGCAAAAGTATTCACCCCCTTTGAATGTCCTCACGTTACGACAACAATCCTCAAATGTATTTCAATAAAAAGTGTGGACTGTTTGTGTGATTGGCTAACAAATTGGCCAATCCCACGATTGTACAGAGTTGAGAAATGGATGAAAAATGATATATTTCAAAATGTTTTAAGGTGTGTTTTAAGGTGTGGCATGTACAATTTTACTCTGATATACCTAAACACATTCTGGAAACAACCTTCAGAAGTCACCTAATTAATCAGATATAGTCGGATTCATCTAATTAGTTTATATTTTAACTGCTGTATGCAGATCTGTGAAGGCCTCAGTGTTGGAGAGCATCAGTGAACAAAAAGACCAAAGAACACAGCAGACAAGTCGGCGATAAGGTTGTGGGGAAATTTAAACCAGGGTTAGGTTTTAAAACAAACGCTGAACTGTAAGAAACTGTTCAGTCCATCTTGTAAAAACAGAACGCTTATGGCACAGCTGCAAACCAACCAGCACATGGTAAATATCAATTGACAGGCCAAACAAGAGGAAAATTATAAAAAAAAAAAAAAAAACTGAAAGGGGGAAACTTGGAGGGGCTGCAGAGAGCTACAAATAACATAGTAGTCTGTCGACAGGACAAATATTAGTCTTTCACCAAAGCCAAATGGACATCGTGATGTAATAACTTGTTTTAGTTGTCGCTACAAGCCATATAGAAGACACAGCCGTTGAATAGGTTGCTCTGGTTTGATGAGATTACATGTATCTGTTTATAACTATGCACAGCTTTGTACTGATCTTTTACATGAAAGCCTAGTTGTGTTTGATGTTGCAATGTGGCAAAAATGTGAAAAGTTCAAAGCAGGTAAATACATTTGTAAGGCGCTGTGGCATGTTGTGCAGGTCTGCCCAATAAAATCCACCGAACTCTGCAGTGTTAATGTGGCAAAATGTCCAAAAGTTCAAACGATGTGAATACTCAACACTGAATGAGAAAAGCTGTGTGTATTCAAGCATACTCGCATGTGTCTGTGTGTCTGGTCACTGTTATTCCCAGCTTTCAGATCAATCTGCATTAATGGACATTGGCATATGCCAAGCAGTCATGAGGAGCGATCAGGCTGATGGTGTCGCCGGGACTGCAGCCAAGTGCCCAAAGTGACCAATTTTGATAAATACCACAGCTGACTCTCTAAAAGAGGGGGTCTAGTTTAAAGAAATATTTGTGTGTGTGAATGCAGAGGAGCTGTGTGAAATAGCCTCCGAAAAGCAGAGGCCTCATAATGTGGATGTATTGGAGTTTAACATCCTTATCAAGTCCAATGGTTTCCTATTTGGAATTCTCCAGAGGCTGTTAGAAGTGCACACTCCATCGCTGCTTTCCCACTTGACCTAAAATTCCCCTTCGCCGCATCGGACTGCCAGCCCTTTCTGATATCTTTGTTTTTCCATCATCCTCTACCACCTTCTTTTCTCTTTCACACCGACTGAGATTTCTACAGGACAAAAGGCCCCGACGTACTTCATCCGAACTGCCGAAAGCCCCTCTCGTTGATGTAGATGCGTGACGAATAACGCGTCGTTCTGCTCGGTGATTTCGTCTAACTATTTCGACAGAGCTCTGTGCGAAGTGTCGTGTGATTGATCAGAAGGTTGTTGCCGTGTTGTTATGCCGAACTAATCTGCTTCCACTGTCCGGTTTTTGTGTCTGCGAGAGGCATGAATACTTTTGAGGAACGTTTAACTGACACGGTGAGAAATTATGTACATTTGTATGATTCTTCACTAAGTAATACAATAAGACTAGAAAATGCTTAATCTGTACTGGAACATCATTGTTCACAGAGGCAGAAACGTGTGCTACCTCTGTGACCGTTTCATTAAAGTAATACGGAGAAAGCAGGGAGGTATGGTGTGTGAATGCAAACGGACTGCGTGTCAAATGCTCGGCATTAAGATTTTAACTTTCAAACGTTGCAATAATTCCACATCCAGTGGCGTTTGCCCCGACATGGAAGAATGCAACACCAAGCTGACCACGTCAACCCTAGCTCCCCCCTTTTTATGTCTTCAAGTGTGCAAGAGCTCTCCTTAAACAAGCCCGTCCTCCTCCATCAGTGATGCTTGAGCTCTCAACGTCTTGGTCTGTGCCGCTGATGGGACTCCTGCCTCATACGGTGCATGTCAAGAAAAAAGCCGCTTGAATTATTGAAGGCAGAAAGGAATGAGATGCAAAACGAGCGCTGAACTTGTGCTCGCAAAGGAATGAGAAGAGGAGCTGAAGTGCAGGGACAGGGAGAGGAAAGAGGCAGGGAGAGAGAATAAAGAAATGCACGGGAAGGGCGGGGAGATGCTGAAAGTCGACGAAAAGCACAGCGTCGTTTTCCCTTTGGGTTGTTTGCGCGATGATGCAAAGAGGAAAAATGTAGATCAGCAGGGGAGTTTTACCTACACAGAGTCTAACTAGTTTCGGAAATACGTATGTGGCGCATTTTCCGTGTGTGCACATGCCTTGTGGGACTCGACAAGATGAAAAGGGAAGAAAAACAAAGACTGCACGCTAATGTCTTTCTCATGCTTATTTTACAAGGCTCAGTAGAGCTGCAAAGGCTGTTGGGAGTTTTGCACGTTGTTAGTTATGTCAGTGTTTGTGCATGCAAACGATAATGTGCACATGGTGTCTACATTAGCAAAGAGAGGAACTACGTGGGTGTGTGTGTGTGTGTGCGCGCTTAAAACTGGCAAATCTAGTGGGAGTCTGACTTCCCCCAGTGCTGCCTTTGTAACTCTCAGCTGAACATGGCTGTGGATCAATGTCATATACAACACACACACGTACACGCACACTTGGACTTGTTTACAGTTTAAACAGCAGGTGGCATAGATAACAACCACTTAATCCGCAGCCATTTGGACAACCAAGTGCGATACCCCAAACTTTCCTTCCTCCATACTGCTTTCCTTCCTTTAATCTCCTTTTGCAGAATTAAACTTTCTGCTGCATTACAGCAACCAGGTGGAAATTAGTTGGAAATTGGTCGCAAATTGCTCGAGATTGACTTTAGAATACGTTTTGTTGCACACATATGGTCGGTTTATTTTGCCATTTGTGTACAAAATACCAGGAAATACAGTCCTAGTAAAAATAAAAAGTAAAAAATGTAATTTTTTTGCTACTAATCAAATCCAGTAAATGATTACAACCTATAGAGAGGATTGCTTGTTCAATGAATTTATGTATGGAAGTGTTGGAAATTAGAATATAAGAGTAATTGTTTCTATTCCTGTGATATTGGCATGACTTTAATTTCTTTTGTCCCATTGTTGCCCTTTTAACATTCCTCCGTTTTACGTTTCTCATACACCCTGTGCCTGTGCATTGTATTTGTATTAGTTTTAGCTTTCAAAATGTAATAAAACATAGTAAAAACAAAACGATTCCTGGCATGTGTGGTGACAGGTGTTGCAGGAGTTTCATTAGTTTCTTTCTCATGGGAGTACAGGTGTGTGTTAACACAACAGCAGACGGAAAGAAATGGGCAGTGAGACGATCCTGCTCGTCAAAGTGAAAAGGGGTTTAAAGGCCATTTAAATGAGTATTTCCAGTTACAGTTAAAAAGATAAAAGATGGAAAGATATCAGCAATAAAGAATCTCTCTGATAGTTCCCTATTTTCAACTTTCAAAGGAAGTCGAAGTAAAAAAAAAAAAACTAAGTTTTTTATAGTTGTCTACTGAACAAAACAAGTTTTAGACAAGTTAGAAATATTCAAGACAGCTGCTAACATGCCCAAGAATCGCTGCAAATTGTTTCAGCCGTCTGACTGAAATGCTCAAGCGATTCTACTGACCTCTATTAGCATGTTAAATGTTAAAGTTCATCAGTGTGGAATTTAATAAAAAAATATTTTTGAATCGGTTTTCAAGAGCTGCCAAAAGGAATCGTCCGTTTTCCTCCTAAAACAATACTCCAACATGACTTAGAACTACAAAGTTGCCTTTTAATGAACCAGAAGATTTCCTAATCAGTTTCCTTTGGACAGATGAGATAAAGTAGAGAAATTTGTCCAACACTATTTGAAAATGGTTTAAAGCAGTGGTTCCCAAACATTTTCTGTCCCCCAAAATAGAAAAAAAAAAAATCAACTGGGCACGCACATCGTTCAACCAGACATAAACCGATACACATATTTTGTTTTCAAACTCCACTGAAGTTTATTTCACACTTCAGGTTGCAACAAAACAAACTACAAACCATCTTTACAGTGAAACACTTTTTTTTTTTTCTTTCATCCATACTGCTTCCCGGTATCAATATCAAATCCAAAACCTCCTAAAGCTTTCCAGTACAGGACAGAACCAGAACAGGATTCCCAGCTGTCTGATTGTGCCATTGCCCCCTCCTGCAATGGTATGCCGCCCCCCCTATGGGCGCGCCCCACACTTTGGGAACCACTGGTTTAAAGAGTGGTGCAGAAGTGAAGGCCCAGGAACTTTAGAGAAGTAACTCTGTAAAGATGTGGTGGAAAATCATCACAACGTGTTGCATATTATAATGTTACACTAGAGAAGCTGCTGAGACTCCCGATCATTCACGGTGCTTAGAAGATGGCAGGCTCGGCAGTCAGGAGAAAAGGTGTGAAGATTTCAATGTGATGTGCAGTCACTACTTTTTATCCACTGGAATAAGTATGTGTGCGGCTGGAGATGTGTTTTGGTTGGAGGACAAAGAAACGGAAAAAAGGGTTTTGACAACTCTTAAATTACTTCATTCATGAGTAAAATCTCTGAAAATATTATGTGGCATATATGGTGTTCCAATGGTCAACCTGGACTGACTTTATTCCCTGTTGAGACATAAAACTCAACACAAATTATCGGCATTATGAATGTAATTATTCCTTAGAATGAACCAGGAAAAAAAAAAATTATCCAAATGCACAAAAGCCTTTGGGGAAAAATGACTGTAAACATGTAAGGAGAACAGTTTTAACATCTAGAACTTTTTTCCAAATTTTGTCTCAGATTCTACATGCTGTAGAATCGTAATCTACAGTACGTTTTGGTCTAAAACATCAACAAAAGTAAGAAGGGAAAGATGGAGACTCATCAATCAGATCCACAAATGCAAGCAAACTGGACAGAAAGTCTTTTTGTCTTGGTGTTGATTAAATGAACAAAGATTTTTCTATGTAGCAGTATTCAAAATCAAATGTTAAGAAACTGCATACACTGACTTGCACGTAACTATTCAGCAAGACATATGAGCTTGTTTTAAGTAAATAGTTTGTTTAATATTGATGGAAAAAGTACTCGCTCCATTGGCAGATTATTTTACCAATCACAAAACATTTTTCCCATGAAATAAGTGAAATAATCTGCCAATGGCGCAAATACTACTTCGTCAAAATCAAGAAGTTATTTACCTAAAACAAGCTCCTATGTCTTGCTGAAAAGCTACTTGCATTATTTCAAGCGCACTAAGATATTTGCACTAGAAACTAGACTGAAAATAGTTGGTAAGATTTTGTGCTTTTGCAGTGTACTGTTATTTATCCGGCTGCCCCTTCACCTTACAGCTTGTGGATTGAAGTTCAAGTGCCAACAATGTTCTGAAAAGGCATATTACCTTGACTGACGGCGTCACCACGGAAGCTGTCAGGCGGCTTTCGTTTACTGCAGGCCAACCTTGATGCCTGAGCCTCCTTTCAGTCCTTTCTGCTGCACTGACGCCCGAGGCGGAACTTTTCCTTCCAAAATCTGACCTGTGTGTGTGTGTGTGTGCTTTGTTGCTCGAATTGTGGAGTAAATTATTCCACAAAGAGCTCCGATTGGCGAGACGCAACCCTCCCAACACCTGGAGCGGTCGCGCCTTCTGGGAGCCCTTCCCCCTTTTAGATCCATCGGCGGAAAGTGGGAGATGATTAAGGGGCGAATGGCTCAAAGTGGGAAAGGCACAGATAAGGCAAGAAATACAGTGACACATAAAAGAGGGAAAGCGAAGATCACAAGTGATCAAGCTTTAGCTAAAGTAAGGCGCATGGCACGGCGAGGGCTCTGCCGGTCACCATAGCAACATTTAAAAGGCTGATCCCCCAATGCAATTAGAGAGGCTTTGAGGCGGCCAGTTTGGGGGCAGAGAGTATGAAAAGTAATGGCAAGAAGGAGCGTGCAGACTTAAGGAAAACAATCCAGGCCGCATAAATGAAAACCAGCCATTATGAGAGCAAGCGTGCCGGTAATTGTAGCGAGACTTCTGTTCCTCCCCGACCCGCAGTGGAAGATTTTCATAAGACTTCACCTTTGGCGGTGTCTGTGTTTGTGCTTTCAGCGCGTTTGTTTTATTTATGAGAGAGAATATTGAAAAGAAGCTAGCCGAAGGGGCTAACCGTCGATTCGAATGCGAACTTGCGTGCGTCAGCAACGCGTAAAACCAGACGGGAGGAGTAAAACAAAGCAGGAGGGCAGAGGTTTGATTGAATAAAGCCTCGACTCAGGCCGCCGAGGTGATCACATCAATGAAATTAAACCTGCGAAACTTCAGAAGTGGTGTTGTCGAATATCCTCCCACGTCTTACATGAGCCCTTAAGGTGCTAAAAGAACAAAGGTGCTTACTAGCATGTGTCGGATTCTGAGTTATCAGCCTTGCATTCCTAGAGTGTTTTGATTCGTCTTCTCATTTTTGCTCATGAAATCTGACTAACTTCTGCAGCGTGCTTGAAACTAGGTGCATTTAAAGACTTTAGCACATCCGCATTAATCGATTTCTGTTTAAAGCGGATGTTCAGTTCACCAATCCAGTGTTGGATGTCTTTTTTTTTTTTTTTTGCAGTGTAATTCTGCTGTTTGTTTCCCCACAATGCCATTCCTGAGCCAAATGGTCCTTGGTGTTTGTTGCTTCTTGTTCACTAATGTTCTCTAACAAATCTCTTCACTTCTGCATTTACACTGAGGATAACTTGCGAACAGCCAGATCCTAATCACTGATAAAGGAGGCTGAATATAAATGCTTCCCACACAATTCAGATTTTTCTTTTTCGTTTTCAATCTTAAAAATTGTCTTACTCCTCCAGCTTACAATTATGCATGATCCTATGAAATATACCGACAGTGACAAAATGTATAAAAATTTAAGAGTATGAGTAAAAAACAAAAAGAAAAAAAAGCTGTAGCTGTGAGATTTTATTTCTCTCTCAGGCTGACAAATGTTATTTTCAAAGCTCGGTAGCTAAAAACCACATTGTCATATTTTCCCTCCATCTCTCCCCGCTGGCAGCCAAACTCTTAACAATATAATCTCTATATGAGGTGAACCGCTTACTTTTTTTTTTTTCTATTATCATCAGCTGGATCACATTTGAGTCCATTTGCGGGATTAGATGCTCGATCGAGAGCAGGCCAAATTCAACAAACCCGTAATGTGTCAAAAAGCACTTCGGAAAAAAAAAAAAGCAACATTTGAGGTGGAGCTTCTTGTTAAATGAATTTCAAATAAAGTCTGGCTTTTACCTATTTTACATTAAGACACAAATGTGCTTTAGTCTAAGGCATTCAAAGGCTATTCAAGCATCCCCACAGTATGATGCTACCACCACCATGTTTAACAGCAATGTGCATTGTGGGTGTAGGGTGTTTAAGTTGTTGTGTATTTTGTTAGTCTTCCTGCACACACAGTGATTTATTTGCATGTTGGCCAAATTAGTTACGATCCATCGCTCTGTTAGCGGCAGCAGTTGTTATAAAGAAAAGTGAGGAAAACAGAATAGAGGATTCTTTCCTTTTAGCTACTAGACCTTTAGAGAGTTAATAGCAGATCCATTCATGGAAAAAAAAAAAGCACTTCACAGAGAAGCGATGTGGATATTTTTCACTTCACAACCAGGATAAATTGATGGTTTGTGTTTTAGCAGTAGCCTACTGAGTGTTTATAGTGCAGCGTTTTCACTCCACTGACCCAGTGCGGTGACCCCCAGAGGGAGTTGATTGTTGCCACTCTGCTTCCTTTTCCAAATCTCTATCTTCTTTTATTTTTTCATCTTCTCCTCTGCTCACTTCCTTAAGCACATACATGTTGATCTCATGATTCTGCACAGTCTCTCTTTTTTTCTTTTTTATTATTTTCCTTCATTTCGTTTGCTCCCTCTGGCCTTCTTGTCAGTGTCGCTCGTTTTATTGCCTTCTGCAGCGTCTCGAGACCCCCAGCTAGTCTTTGTGTCGTTCTTTTGCCACCGCCGTTGCGGATGCGGTTTGTTTTTTCACTCTGCTCCTCGCGCCTCTCCTGTGTTTACACTCTCCATCTGTCTTTATCACTCGATCGTCTCCTTTCAGTCTTTCCCTCCCCGTTTGTCATTCTCTTCGTATTTCCAGCCCCCTCCTCTCTGTTTGTGCCACCATCGCCAGTGTCATCCCTTCCTCCTCTTCACCGTCTGTCTGTGAGTACCGGATCCCGTCCCCGGCGCTCGGCCCGGGTTGACGAATAGATTATCTCTCCGACGACACACGTAAAACCTCTCCGGACCGCTTTATTTTTAGCAGCGACAGCTACTTTATTAGTGACGTTTTAGGAAGCGAGAAAACAGACCCGGGCGAAGACGTGTTTGCATATATTTTGTATGCAAGCTTTTCCATTGCCTGGGATGAAACCACGGTTTTATTCAGAAGGTCAGCAATGTTTATGAGGTGTTTTTTTTTTTTTTTTTTTTTTTACAAGTATATGCTCTGTAATAAATATAAAATGTGTATTTTCAAGCTTGGTTCAGAGCAGCTGTCGTTTACTGTGAAAGAAGTTAGTTAGGGGCATAAAAGTTCTTAGAAAATGTCAATTTTCTGGTAATTTATTCAGAAGTCGCAAAGGCCCAGCAGTCACATCTGACCTGATTTCCTAAGCATCAACAGTGGAACAGCCGCAACATTAGAGAATAGCTCAACATGCTAAGAAATTGACTTTTACAATTTCTTTTGTTTTTGATTTTTTTTCCACTTTACTTTGTGTTTATGTTGCCGCACATATTTTAGGCAATAGACTAAAATCAATTCAACCAATGCATTCTTTTTTTGGCACTTTTTGTTGACCTTCGTAGCCAATAGCGATTTCCCCTGTTTTTTTCATCGGTAAGTGGTGATGCTACAAAGGTCAAAGGCCGCATCTGTGATAAAGGATACAGCAACTTGCACCCTGTAAAATCTTTGAAAATTGAATCATAATACAGTACAATAAAATAAACTTCAAATATCTGTAGAAAAATGTTGTGCTTACTTTCTACAAGGTGCTTTTTTTTTTGCAGATAAGGCAGCCACTAGAGATGTGCTCCCTACGAAAGGCCAACCACAAACAGTCGTCTCCTATTTGTATTAGGAGCAGACGGTAGAAAGCAAAATATTTCTGTTACTTTTAAACAACCAAAAGATGTTTACAGAGTTGACATTTTAAGCTGCCTTTGAAGGTTTATACTAGCAATTAGCTAGCATTGCTAGCATTACAAAAACAACCTCAATGCGCTCATTAGACATCTAATGGATCTTTATCCTTACTCTGACATTTCCTTTCTTTTTTTTGTGCCATTATTACAAAATCCAGATTCTTCCACAACAATCTGGATTAAAAAACTGGAAACGTCTGTTTTTGTAATTCAGCCTGAAAAATAGTATTTTGTACTATTGATTCAGACTGATTTTTTTTTTCATGACATGTTTAGATGGGTCATATAATTTTCAGTTTCTATTCTAATATATGTATTTTTTTATTAGCTCACAGATTGTGAATTGTGTGACTTAATTCTAAAATGGCCAACTTTAAATCATCTCCCCTCAGTTTCAGCCAAACGTTGTTGTGCTTAGCATGGTGCGATCCTTGACTGCAGAAAGAGATTTTCGTTTTTCCTTCAAACTGGTTTTGTTTTGGACAGGACCAAAACAAAACAAAAGAAAATCGGCCAATACTGGTCCCAGTCGCTCTATGTCTTTCTTGAGATTGCACACTGTTTTGTTGTTCTTCAGAAATGCTGGGAATTACTACCTGTTGTTCTTGTGTTATGTATAATGTTGGTAGTACTGTAGTCCAGCTAGCTTCCACTGGAAGTTAGAAAAATAGAAGTTGCTTACATTGCTTCAGAAGTAAAGGGAAGACTTGTGGGAATGTTTACACTGCAAAAACACAAAGTCTTACCAAGTATTATTGGGGAATGATTTTGGGCTTAACTCTATTAAACTGTTAAAAAGTTAAAAGTACAACAGTTGATTTGGATAAGCAGATGTTTAGCATAAGTCAAAACGATGCCAGTAGTGATTATATGTTGACAATAAAGAGCTTTGATATATATCTGGTTTAAATTAAATAATGACAATTCCCTTTACCAAACTAAGTCCAGTCATTGATGTGGACCATATACCTCAACTGTTATCAGATAACATAAGAACTTACATGTTTAACAAAAATAATGCATTCTTGACATTAATGTTGTAAGATGTAGGTCCTGTTTTCAACAAGAAACGAAGCAATCCATTTATTTTCGGTTTGAAAGCCCACCTAACTGAACAACAGCATAAACAGCATAGTTCATCTTGATAATGACAAAGACAGACAAATATGTCCAGAATAAACATTTAGCCTGCACTGAGGACAACTGATAAGGTGACAGCTTATTATTATCGCAGCATTTGAAAGGATTTCACCTCATCAATCTCTGCAAGTAGATTCCTGACAAAAGACAAAGCACAGCCAAAAACCACACAATATTACAGCTTTTACATTTTCCACACAAATATCTGCATAATGGTTATTAAAACAAGGCATTCTTCATTTCATTAGAAAAAGCAACAGAAACATCTTACATTAACTTTAGGAGCTAATTGTTGTTGAGAGTGATTTGTGTTGTGGGGATTCGCGTTTGCGTAGCCATCCTTTTCATAAATGTTTTATTTATTTTTTTCCCCCTCTTCAGTTGGAGCTGCTTCAAGCTCAACTGATCAAATCATTTCTCTCACACCAGCAGGTAAATGGTTTTCTCTGTTGTAAGGAAAACATCATTTATATGGAGCATCGCGTTAAGATTCTTGATGTTTTCCAGCGTGCGCCACTTTTGTTTTCCACTTGACATATCTGATTGCTGCTCTATATTTGGTAATGGAGAGCATGGTGCATACTAACACAGAAAAATCTTATGTATTATTCAAACAATTTATTTTTTTTTCCTCAAAGCTACAAGACTTGGGGCAACACACTTACTCTATAGATTTTTGATGCCGCGGTTGTGCAGTAAGTTCTGAGAGCATGCAGTGTTGTTTTTGGAGGGTCTGCAGAAACGGTACTGCATGCAGACTTGTTATGGAACAGTTCTTTCATAGCATGCCCACGTCTGTTTTTGTTTTGCTTTCCCTCCTCCGCTTTGCATACCCCAAACTTTAGCGCACGGATGTAAGTAAAGGAGCTGCAGAGGAAATTAAAATAAATTTAAAAAAATCAGAGTACGAATGTTCCAAACGAACCAGATAGCAGAACTGAACTGTTTCTAAGAAAGTTCAAGGTGGAAAATTCAGAATCTGAAAAAAAATATTTACTGATGAATTTTCCCGTTTTTAATCTTGTTTCTCAAATTGCTGTACAATACTAGAAATACAACCTCGTTTCAATAGGTGATTAACTAACCTGGCGCTATTTAAAAAAATAATTGCCCTCCGTGTTAAATCATCTATTATGTGATTAACCTTTTTTTTTTCTTTTTGTCTTTTTAAGTGTTTCATTTTGCTATCCGCAGCCAGGGCTGATTACAGCCAGAAATGTACAAATCGCTCCAACAGAACCTCTGACAACATAAAGTAGGTTGGAGTCCAAACGCAACCTACATTTGATCTACAGAAACTAAATAACCGATAAGTCAAACCATTTCTACTCTCTGGCGATGTGAAGGCCTTCTAAAATTGCGATGTATTGACGACTCGATCGGGAAGTCTAAAAGGAATCCAGAAAACATCTAAAAGACATCAGTCCCAACGTGCATCAGTTAAAAATTGTGCTTATGATTCATTAGTATGGAAAAGATTGAGCAAAAACAAGAGAGCAAGGTTCCCAAGTGAAAACTAGTGCTGGTCAAAAAGAACAGAACGCTCCGTGTAACATTTGCCAACAGAAACACCATGATCCTTAACACTTATGCGGAAAATATTAAATGGACAGATGAGACAATAGTGGATCTTTGTGCAAGGTGTTTGTCATTACATTGGATGTTAACACTGACAGTCAGACATGGCGGTTGTAGTGTGATTATCGCTTTAAGACCTAAAAAAAAAAAGCAAATTGCTGAATCACTGAATTAAGACAGTCCTTTTCTAGTCTTCCAATTACATAACGTGCATTTCACTGTAGCTACACTCTGACAAATACACACATCTTCATACAGCAGTATGCAGATTGATGGGGAGCTTGGGATTTAATACCTTGTCCAGGAGCATAGCGATGAAGCTGGAATTAAACCCACAACTTAGTGATTGCAAAACGACTATTGAACAACAGTCGTCCCAGTTGTAATGACAAATGGTTGCTGAATTACTGGGCGATATGGGGTGTGCCATAATTAATGGAAGCATGATTTCTGCTAAAGAGAATGTTGGGATTTCAGTTTGTGACTCAAAAAAATAAAGTGTTTTCGAGTGGCTTGGCAAAAAGCAGAGGTGGCTTGGATAGCTTTTAGTGAAAGAAACCACTCGACATTTGGGGCCTCTTGTTTTTTTTGAAAGCAGTTTGATCTGAAACAGGTGAGTTCACCTAAAGAAAAAGTCAAAACCGAAAGGAACCTTTGAAGGGACATGTTGTGTTTTCTTTTTTTTATTTTCACGGCACTGTATAGCCAAAAGTGCATCGGCACGGCTTCGGCAGGTGCTGCGGTCGCAGCCGTAGACTGAGTGAGAGACGGAGGCAGTGTGAAAAATTGATGCGCCCTACTTACAGCAGCTGAGCGGAGAGAGGAGCAGCGGGGCTGAAATGATGTCAGACTTTTGAAGAGTTCTTTTTTTCTTTTTAACTCTGCATTACATCACTCAAATGAGTTTTCGGGTGTGGGTGTGGGTGTGGGTGTGAGCTCGTGATTTGCCTATGCGACGCATGCGGTGTGATCTCGGCCTACTTTTGATTTGTTTACAGATTTTTTTCTTTGGTGTAAGCAAAACGGGGAAAAAAAGGAATCTGTTTTCTCCCTTTGGAACGGAGGGTTCACATCGCAGGCTGCGGCTCTCATTAGCTCCTACCCTACAGTCTTTGGCACCGTTTGACCAAGCGGAGCCCTTTATCTGCCGCCCTACTGTTCAAAATGAGGCAGGGAAAGGAGCATGGGTCCCACTGGAAGTCAGCAGATTCCAAACCGTTGCGCGTTAATCAACACGGTCAGACGCCACAAAGGCACAACTGCGGCGCTTTCGCCCGTTTGCTCCCAGGGACGTCTTAATGACCGGGGAGGATTTATTGGGGTTTACGCTGCAGGCCACAAAGGGGTTCTCCAGGCCTCTGGAGTATTGCTGGTCTCAGCAACCCCGTCTTAATGCACTGAAGTGACCGTAGCTCACGTAAACGGCCGAGATGGCCGTCACAGAAAGCAAGCTCGAAGCATTTAATTCTAATGTTAGGAATGATTTAATAAGGGATGTTAAATGGCTTTTTAGATTAAGGTTCAAGTAAACAAGTCTCTGCTTTTGGATTTTCCCATCACTCAGATGTCACCTGCAAATCTGGCTGTGTTGTTTGTATTGATCCTTTTTTTTTTTTTTGGCTACCCTCCATTTTTATCTTTTTAATATTCATCCCTTTTTAAAGCCATAAAGCAGACTGTGTTCATGCTTGACTGACGGGATGGCCTTTGCTTGTTCCCTAGGGATTAATGTTACCTGTGTGGCAGCATCTTAATGAACAGACGTACACCTTTTATATATATATATATATTTTTTTGGTTCATTGTCTGATGCTAAATCAGACCAAACTTCTCTTCTTTTTAGGTCAGCATATAGAAATGATTCCTATATGCTAAATGCCTCAAAATTGAGACACAAAATGTCAGATTTATTTAATGTCTTCAAAATCAGAAGTTTACATAAATATCCACAGTATTTGGTAGCATTGCCTTTAAACTGTGACTTTCCTTTCCTTCAAGGTGGTTGATGTCTTTAAATGTTGCTTCAGTGTTTCCATATAAGCTCCTTTCCTCATGATTATGAAGTGCACCACTTCCTCTGGCCGTAACTTGTTTCTGAGGAAGAACCAGGTTTGTGCAGCTCCATGATTCACTTCCTAATATCTTGGCTGACTTTTTTTTAATTATTATGATTTATTTATTTATTACATTTGTGATGCATTGCTATGAAGCGCTACAAGTAAATCATTGCATTGGCTTTAGAAGTTGTATGTACATGGTTTAATGCACATGCTAATTTAGTTTGATAAAGCAGCACACAGTTGCTTTATCTACATTGTTGGAAAATGTTGGATAGGTATATTAGACCAGCCGCTGGCTTCCTACACAACTCTGCTCGATTCTCACCTGCCTTCAGTGCTGCGTCTGGAATTTTTCCCATTGAGTTGGATTTCTTAGGATGCGTTTCATCCTGGCCAATCGGCAAACGGAAGGTGATTTGAATGATGATGTTAAGCTTCTGTGCCATTTTGAAGTTGTTGTCTGCCCGTGGTTGTAGTTTGTGCAAGTGAGCGAAGCCATTCAGTATGTGTTGAACCACGCTTCCAAATATTGAGCAATTAAAGTTGGAGAAAGAGGAATATTTAAGTTTTATTGCTGGCGGCTTATTGGTCCAGTTAACAGTGGGAGATATATTTTTTTTTAACAGGTTAACAGGAAGGTTTCATAGCATATCTTTCCTTGAGATTGAACCGGCACATTTCATAAGTCACCGCCAAACATTAGTGATTGGGTCAAATCAGAACAAGTCAGCAGAGTCCATCTCGACAGCCTTAAGTGACGGTTTCTCGATAGCCAAGGGTCCAGATTTTCTGTACGAAGTAAAGCGTAGAACAAGCTCCCAGCAGTTTTATAACACTTTTGGACCAAGTTGACAAAAGGACTGAATGTTAATGCTTAACTATAGGCTAAGACACTTTTTCCCCTTTTTAAAATGTCTGTATATAAATAATCTACATCAAAGATGAGATGTAGTGACATCTTTCACCATTTCAATACATCAGCAAGTCTAACTTTGCATTTCTAGTATATTAAGCTTTTTTCTGCGTGGTTTAAAGCTAAGAGCATTGCACTGGAATGTGTGTTCACGCTTGATGGAACAGTTGTTAAAACACAAAGCGGGAACATCATGAATAATAACACAGGCGAGCTTTGTGCGGATCGTAACAATGCTGTCATCACTTACCTGAACTACCCTAACAGCTTATCGAGCATTAACTCAACACGCACATTAGCCAGAGCATAAAAGTCAGCTGATTGGAGTGATAATTACAGCACCTGTCATGTTGTCTTAAAGTATTTATCTGTTTTATGTCTGTCCATCTGTCTCTCTTCCGCGGCGCTCGCCGAGTGGGCTCGTTTCTCTGTAGGGTGAAAGGCATGCTGGGTAATTGAAAGAGGGCAACTGGCACAAGTTAAACAGATGGAGACGTAGAGTGCGCAGAGTTTGAGAGTGTGTGCTCATGCGTGTGGAGGGCGGCGCATGGCAGAAGTCAAATGGCTGTGGATTCATCAGCTTCCCAATGAGGGCCAAAAGGAAACGCTTGCCAGATTCCACATTTTCTCTCATAAATCCCGGAGCGCACACAAACTCCAGCTCTTACTCGTCATACCTGTTCGCATTTGGATAAAGCGGCCCATTTTAAATCTACGCATGCATTTATCCCCTTTTGGTTCTTGAGTGAAATATCCTTCCTCCCCTTCATCTACCTCATTGGAAAAACATGGAGAATTGTGACAAACGGTAAACAAAAGTCACTATGAACAATGTTTTTGGCCTAAATGAGATCATCTAAATGCTTTATGCAAAATCTACTTGATTTATTTGCGTTGCAGGAATATTCATACCGGTTAAAGTAAGTTTGCAACATCTTGTACCATTCCTACAAGTATCCCAACGACATATCTTTTTGGTTCGTCACATATAATCCCAACACAAAGTAACATATAATTAATTGTTTTAAACTTTGTTTTCACAAACGAGTATCCAAAAATGTGTGGCATATGTTTATTTTCCAGCTGCCTTTAAATCTAATGCAAGCAGTTGCCTTTAAAAATTGGTATAATGTTTACCTATCAGTTGATCAGTATAAACTGGTGGTACTTGTCTTGAGGGATGCCCTAGAAGAAATCTTAGCTGTTAAGTGGTAAAGAGAAACAAATTAACTGTGAAATAAAACTAAAAAGAACAAGTTGTTCAAGAAGATTGTTTTGAAGTTATAGCACAAAGTAAGATGAGCGCAGCAGAGAACATTTTGAGAAGTACTTCTTACTGAAGTGAACCACAGTAAACCAGCAACATGTGCTTTTGAGCACTCCTGCTTTGCCTCATTAACCTCTAAATTTACAACTTGTATCTCAGAGTGACCTAAAATTTTCCCAAACATTAACCCAAGTTAAATGGGTTGCCGTGTCGACGTCGAAAAACAGTTACAATTGCTGCTTGATAGTCTATTGATCAGCTATTGATCAAAAGCTATTGATCAAGCTATTAATACAAGCTAATAGCATTGTGTTTTTCAGAATTTTGTACTTTCAGATGGTGTAGCAGGATGTTCGCTGAATGCAAGGAGGTTGCTTTGCACTGAATGTGTGGAAGGTGAACAAGATGATGCTACTGCTAACAATCATTTTCAATTTTGTTAGGAAATTCCTGGACTTTCCTACTTAGAATTTTGATTTTCTAGAGGCCAACATGTAGATTTTTCCAAAACATAAACTTGGGATCCTTTGTATTCCTCGCTTTACACCAAATAACAAGCAGTGGAGACGGGGACCAGCCCTCCTGTGACTCAAGGAGAATCGGGTATTTACATCAGATGGATCATTTTCCCTCCACTTGACAATTTGCACCACTTTGTGTTGGTCTGTCACGAGAAAACAGTTTACAGTTTGTTTTGTATCAAACTGTAAAAGCATTGAAAGCTGAGTCACTATATCTTTTTCAAAATATTCCACTTTACCCAACACAGCAGACAGCAGGAAGCCGGTCTTTTAGGATATGCCCTCATCTCTCTCGACTTCATATGAAGACCGCTGTTGTTTGTCTGACTCGGAAGACGTCTCTTTCTTTTCGAAAACATCTTTCTCCAGTGGGTTGAAGGGCACGCTACGAGAAAAAAGCTTTGTGTTTTATTTCGTCTGATCTTTTGGTCTTGGAAGTTTGTTTACTTTTGAATGTCACAAAGGCAGGTGCGGCTGATTTCACGCTACAGGGTTAGAAAAACCGCTCTTGCTGCAACCATGAGTGAAGATGGTTCCAGTGGAAAAACTGGAAATTCATCAGATCATATCACTTCATAAGCTTAAACTTTTGCTCTTGAATTCAGCAGCATTTAGCGAGCGACAACGAAAACTGTCCCAGTTTGCCTCTTTGCCAATTTGTGCCCACTCATTTCCATTTGTTACCCATAAAGAAATCAGTTCCTATTCATGAACGTAGCCTCAGTATATCAGTTTATATCCGTTGGGTTACAAATTAAGTTGAATTAATGTGATGAACTGTGATGCAGTTAAGTTACTTGTACAGTACGTTATTTGCCCATTAGCTCAATAGTGGTTAAATGTTATCTAAGCTGGAACAAAATGCCTCTGAGGTGGATAGGAAATGACAAATGCTTGGTACAAAGCATTCGCCCCTTTGTCACAACCCCAAAACATGAAAATGAAAAACTGCCCAGCACCAAACAAAAACGCTGACAAAACAAACAACTTGTGTTTTGACTGCATTATGCCGCAGTCATCTAGTCTAGATTTTAATAGATTACATCACAGTGAAGAGAAAAAAAAACAACATAATATGTCTGCCTTTAAAGAGACCCGTCAGGGATCCGTAATGACTCATGAACTGAAAGCCTCTCAGTTCTGACTGAGTCGAGTGATCGTTCCTCCCCACTGTCGCTTATATCAAAGATAGAAAGAAAGAAAGCGTGCGTCACTGAGACAGAAATTATTCAGCGTGTTCGCATGTTGTTGAGAATGCTGTAGCTGCACTTAGCAGCCAATGCATTAGGTACATCTGTTCAATTAACACCAACAGCAAATCAGCCAATTACTGCAACTCAATGCTTTCAGGCATCCAGAAGGTTGATTTGTTGATGCATCTCTCTGATTTATAGAAAAGGTCCAAAAACAGATATGGAATGATCAGTGGAATACCTTTGATGAAGGAAAAACGCTTTGAATCTTGAAGAAGGTTCCCACTTCAAATTTTAAGGGGTGAATATTCATATACCCACTAACTCAGTCTACCGATATCTTATGCTTTTCTCCTCTTTACCATCAGTTACAGATGGTAAAGAAGCTCAAGGATAAGGAATGAAAATGAGCCCTGAAGTTTAGTTTGTCCTGCGCTTTAACTTCCTGTCTGTCTTTTATCAGAAGATAATTTTTAACAGACTGGTGAATGTTTTCTTTGGGGTTTTAGTTCCCCATAAACAGGTGTCGCAGACACACAGAAACGAACGCAATCAGATTTTCTGTTCAACCCGAAGCATGACTAGATTTTCAGAGTTGTAATAGTGGCTTTATTCCAAAGAAAAAAGCTTGTCCTCGCTGAGAACTTGCGGTCACTTTCCTCAAAATCGCATTAAAACACTTTGACTGTTTCAGAAGAAACTGTTTAATCTAAATCTCTGCTCTCTCGCCTCCTTGAATGTTCATTTAGGGATTTTAAAAGTGCTTCTCCGAGTTGCTGAGGGGGATATAATCTACTGTTTCCATAATCCCTGTGCGGATATAAGCACCCGCCCGGTCACTCTCGGACACACATCCGCCCAAATACAAACGTGCGTGCCAACACCCGTCTAACCGAGGATGCGGTCGTGCGTTAACACATGGGCTTGCTGCAGCAGTTCTGGATGATTCACTTCAGAAAATAGTCTGCAGGCTTGTGACAATGATGTGCTCCATTTCCAGGAATACCTTCTGCTGTTTTGGAGCTTTTCAAAATAATTGTATTTTTCATTTATGACCAGTCGCTTTGAAACTTTATCACTTGTGCTTCTTGCGCTTCAAGATCTGCCATGTGTACCGCCTAGCAAAAGTATTTGTATGTCCACTGTTTGCATATTTCTTGACATTATAATCACATTTGATTTTAATTGTGTATGTTAGATGACGCAACCTCTCTAGTTCCCTTCGCAACCGAAAAACAGCGTCATATGTCACGCTTGCAGTGATGTATGATAGCATCTCAAAACACAATTTCCAGTTGCCATCTACTAAAATGCGGGTAAATAAGATGTTCTCTTTCTTACTGAAGCTCGACTGTGAAGGAGGATTTGCCATTTCAAGAATTTGCTTTTCTTTCTGTTCAGACGATAGGCAAAGCTTGCGTAACGCTTGGCATTTTAACCAACAACCAGCTCAATTTGCTTTAAAGTTGACAACAGAGAGGAATCGTAGCACGGCTAAATGCTTTGAAAAGCCAGTGTTTTTGGCTTACCTGATGACATACGGCACATCAAGTGATGCTGTGTTATTTTAGTTATGCATCCTCGGCATCAAAGAGGAAAACTGCCTGACAAAAAAAAAAAAATCATATACGTTTCTGCACACGTACACCTGTGCAATGAAAAGGTGCAAATATATATATATATATATAGATCGGATCTAGATCTATATATATCTATAGATCGGATCCAGCTAAAAGCAGGCAGTTTGAGTGTCAGGGTTTAGATGTTTAATTGGCCAATGTGTCTGTGGGGTAACAAGGTGTGAGAGAAGTGTGGACAACTGCAGAGAGAAAGCGAGAGAGAGAGACACATCATCACCTTCGGAGCGCTCTCTGATTTAAGAAGTGTAAGAGCCATAGATGTACTCCAGCCTGATTGTCGGCTTCCCTTGTGACTTCAGTGTTCAGTGTTGCGAGCAGGAGTGAGAAAGATGGGCTTAAAGGTCTGTTGTGTTGGATTTAAAGCTTTCTTTTGAGCACCTAATAAATGACTGTTTGGTTCTCGTGAAAACAAAATGAACACAATTTATAAGCTAAGGTTTTAAAAGCAAGAAATGGAATAAGGAAGTCTATGGTACACTGGGAAAGGCCATCGGTATAAAATTGCCAGTTTTGTCATCATGAAATGTTCGATTCTCTGGGCTTAGTGAAGGTGGATACTCTCAGGGCTTGTTGCTGGAGTATGTAATTGCTGTTGCAACTGAAGCTAGTACTTGTTAGTCACAAAAAAAAGAATCCCCTGAGCTTTTTTGTAGACCTATTTTCTCTATAGTGTGCCATTAACTGCGTTCCGTCCTTTAGTCTTCAGGGCTGCACATCGTTTCACTCAAGGATAAAAGCTCTTCTAGCTGGCAAAGTTTCAGTAAGCAAGTTAATTACCTTGGCTTAGAGCAGAACATCAAGTTCACACACTTCACACCTATTCTCAGTATAAAAAAAAATTCTATAAATGCTAATATAGGTTATGAATAGATGTTTTATTTACTTAAATTTCACAGAAGAGGTTGGTTCAAGGTCATTATGTTAAGTTTCTAGTTTTATTTTTATGTTTTAAATATAGTTACAAGCTTACTCCATTATAATAGTCATAATTTATTACACATGTAAGCTACTGTTAGCATAATGTAGTGCCTATCTTAACTACATCATTATAGCTAAAGGTAGTTTAATTATGTAGCTTAGTTTCAGCCCAGCTAACCTACCTAGCTTAACTCTTGATTTAGTTTTAGCTTAATGGAGTTTAATATAGCCTAGTTTCAGCCCAGCTAACCTACCTAGCTTAACTACTTGATCTAGTTTTAGCTCACACAGCTCCTGGCTAATGTTCATAAATTACAACTGTTTCATAAACGTATTTTCTCTCAAAAAACATGTTTAATGATAATGTTGTACTTAGCTTAATTACAAGCAAGTTTTAGCTTCGTATACTGTTCAGTTGGACTATTTAGTGCTTAATGTAGTGCCCTGCTATATTTTAAAAGGTACAGTTACCAATTTATTTTTAACATAGTCTTATTTTTACCTAGAATTTTTTTTTCTTACTGGACTTATAGTAACATTATGTAGTTGACCAGTCAAAGTCAAACCTTGAAGCAAATATAAAGGCAGCTAAAGATTACGAGGTCTTTGCAAAGGACACTTTGTCAACACATCAGCAGGAAAAACCCGAAACTTAAACTCACGTTGTGATCATGATCACATCCATGGCATTTTAGATGAAACAATGTTTTTATTTTCTCTGCATGTCCTTATGTGTTTACATTTGCAACTGTTTTCTCCCTCCTAGCAGAAATGCCAATAATCTTTTAGTCTAATCACAAAATTTTAGTCAGAAACAATGAAAATTGCTCCGAAATGTTTACAGTGAATATAATGTCAAACGGCATTTTACATTTGGTTCGTGGATATTTGCATAATTTCCAGACATTGGTTGAGCTCCTTACATATTTTCAGTTGTTAGCTGCGTTGTTAGCACTGAGTGTTGTCCAAATGATCGCTATATGAAATCTTAGGAAATATTCAACATGAGGAATTATCTATTGTTGATATATATGAATATCTAAATTACACCTAGAACGCTTTATGCAAGCATGTATATATAGTCTTTTCTGAAAGCAGTTGTCTGTCACAGAGAATTTAGTCGTCCATTCACCATTTTACTTTACGACAGACTGACAGAACACCACAGTATGTCGGTTCTACACTCAGGAAGCCTTTTCACCAGTGATTTTAAAGTGAAGCAAAGTTTGAAATATAAAAAAAGGCTAAATGTAATCGCTTTGAAAGCCTTCATGAATAATTCCTAAAGATGAAGTTGCACACAGTTCTGAGAGCATTACCCAGGTTAGGTGTAAGTAATTGGATGATGTAATCAAAATTCTCAGCAAATGAAAACTTATTTTTTTTCTTTTTGTTTTTTATATGCCTCTGTATATTTGTGTGAACATTTCTGCAAAGGCAACAAACGGGTAGGAGAGCTCCCTGAAGGAAAGACCTCATTCCAAGGCCTTGGCTGTCGATATTACAGCCACAAATCAGACCTCCCACACAGCTGAGAGCAGCAAATGGCACACACTCACACGTGCGCTCATAGACTCCATTGACTAAAGGAAAGTTTTATTACCAGTCTCCGCTGCAGCTCCCCTGCTTACAGTTTGGACTGTGTGAAAGCAGCTTCATTTCTGCTTGGCTTTGTTGCTCCGGTACACAAAGCACTTTTTTATTATTATTTATTTTTTTATTTTTTAATCCTTGCGTGTTTTGAGTATGCCTTCTGAATATGCTCAGAAGGCATACCAGTGCCTGGCTGCCTTACAGTGTCAGTGGAAACTTTTGAAAGTGTTGTATGTTTGTGAGATGATGCACTTTAAATACTAAAGTACAGGATACAGATAGTCATAGCTGAATTCTCTTTACTATTAAACACTGCATCCCAACATGTGATGTTTTTTTATTTTGTTTATTTTCGCTTTTGTTTGTTTGCCCTCCCATTTTCAATTTGTTCAATATATGCATTAAAATGAGGAAACGAAAAGCAAATTGAATGTGTGATAGTGTGACCTTTACCCAGTGAAGACCCACACTGGAGCCCGGAAGAGCTTTTTGTTGCTTCTTGGTCCAGGCAGTGGCCTTTTACCGGCATAATAAAGAATGATTTTTAAACAGAATATTTTATTAACAGCAAAAACACTAGCTTGTTTTTTTCAACAGCCTTTGATGCCGCTCCTAGCCCAGCAATGCATTTTCGTCTTTTTCCGTGAATACATTATCATCCCACTTGTCTTTGAAAAATGTGCACGACCATTTCAGGATTTGATAATTGCATAAAAACACAAAGGAGTCAAACCAGGGACACCCAGCTGTGTTCACCCATGGTGAGTTTATTTATTTATTTATTCATTTTTAGTTTCTTTTTGATGCACCAAGGCATATAAAAAAATGGATTTCAGGAAAATGGTTGCTCATTTTAAACAGCTATTAAATGCTGCCGTTTAATTGGACACGTTTACAGTGCCTGTGTTGTTTAAACAATGTTTAAAGAATCCTGACACTTAATCCATTTAAAAGTTTATTACATAATGCTTACAGTAGAGCAACTTTACTGCAGAAATAGACTAGTCGTCTAGTTTACTATGACGAGGCAAAGAAAGGGAACAATGTTAGCTACCTTGGCTTTCTTGCTTTAAATTTACTGTCATAAGTGCAAAGAGTTAAAATACAGTATCCTGTATTGATGAAGAACTGCTTATGTAGTGAGGAGACATTGGAGCCGTGACATAAGTATTGAAGTGGGTTTCTAGGGTGGTGTCAGTCACTGCCTTGGCCCAGTTCTATTTGACAACAGTGCTGTGACTGAGCAGAGAATGATGGTTTAAATATCACTCAGGTTGGCTACAGCCTGCTATGGACAAAAAAACTGCTTGTAAGAGCACGGAAATTAAAAATAAAAGACTAAACACAGATAAAGCGAACTTCCCTTTATGTTAAGTTTTTGCTCTAACGTGGATTGACAATGTAAAAATAGATCATAAAGGACCAGAGCAAGAAACTAAATGTAGCTGTGGTTTTGATTGTGGGAGGAAGGGTTTTTTGAAGATGCTTCTGTCCTCATTTAATGACATAGGTAGCTATCTCCTTCCATCAACATAATAACGGAAGCAGCGCAGCACAAAAGAACAGATTCTTCCATTCTTGATTACAGTATTTTCTAAATGCAGTTTCCAATTTGAAACCTTTTCTTTCTTTTTCATTTGAGACTGATTCGTATGAAGTAGATCCTTGTTTATCCCCAAAATCTCATCCCATCTCTTTATTTTTATAAAACGGTCGTGGTGATACATGTTCATTCTGTTACATCCCTCTGAAGTGTCGGGTTAATCGTCAAAAATTATCGTATCTGATGCACATTTTTCTTGCTTTCCTGACGTGTCCAATGTGTAATATTAAATGGTATTTCTTATTTAGTTTTAAGACATGTAGTGTTTATTTTTTCCTGATATATACAGAAATACAAATGACCACTGTGCCAAACAGAAAAGTACAGGTGGTCTTTTTTTTTTTTTAAGCTTTTTGGAAAGATGCAATACTTCCAAACTTTAAAAAAAAATCTAAATTTCAGACTAATTTAAGGCTTTGAAGGGTTACATTTGTAGATGAGGTTGAAAGCAAATAATTGGCAAAATTACCATTTGTTCACAAATGTTTTTTGGCTGAAATCCTCAATTGCGTGTGTAATTATTAGCTATCTTTACATTTATTTCAATTGTGTTTACATGGTCATATTTTTATTGTGAAATTACATTCTTCCCATATTCCATCCCTCTTCTGTAAGGATTTGCTTATGTAAACTGAGGTTATTGGTTTACATTAGTCCTGAACTCAGAAGTAAAACTTTCATTACAGATTTTTGATAACTTTTCAAGGACCTGAATTAGCTGCGTAGGTTTTGAGATTGAGTGGCGAGTTGTTTAATGAGAGATCAGTCTCGAGTATGGCTCAAATACATGACAGGTGTTAAACTACAAAAAAAAAAAAAAAAAAGCTTCTCACTCGGGTGGGTTACCCTTAATTCTTCACAGCTGACGCCATAACGGTTTAAAGCCATGTTTCATCTTGTACGCTGACATTCAAATAAGATCTGAGACGAGTTTGATGTTCCAGCACCTGCCAGAAATTGTACTTGCTGCAGTAAACAGATGCTCCAGAAACAAAGACTGGGCAAAGGATTCAGGCACATTCAAGGTGGAAAACGTACTTCAGCTAGCGCTCGGATTTCCAAAGGACTTCAATGCTGCTTGGTCAAAAGATGGCAGTTCTTCAAAGAAATCTTTTTTTTTCTTTTTTTACATATTACTGTAGGAACCTTGACTATTCACGGTTACCTTGGACGAATTAAACCACGTAGAAATGATTGTCAGCGGACTAAAAATGAAGGGCGATGAAAGGTGTTTCATACGAGCGGTGGATGGGGAGAAAGGGGGAAAAAGTCAGGAATGCTGGAAAAGCTGGGAAGTTAAAGTCAGATGGAGACAGACTTGGGAGAGAGCAGATGGTTTCAGCGTTTTGCCCGAGGCCCTCCATACTCAGAAATGACTACAAGGAAAAGGAGAGAGAGAAAAAGAGAGAGAGAGCTGGGGGAAAGAGGACTTGAAATACTAACTACACATCTGCCCTTCCTTTCCCCCGGTGCTTCAGAGGGGTGGAGAGTAAAGAGAATACTGGAGGAGTTTTGACAGCCATCACCATCACTGCGCTGGAGCATTCATAGACGGTGGGGGGAAAAAACAGCTGACACACGGCATCCATCATCTCATGATGCGCATCTACCGGCTCACTTTCTTTCTTTCACAATTTGCTGAACCTACCAGATATTTTCATTTTCTGTCATACAGATCTCAGCAGTCTTAAGACTCATGAATATTTTAAAGTTTGATTTTCTGTTTGTTTGTTTTTTTTTTACTGGAAATACAAGCTAAAATGCAGCAGATCCCTTTGACCCTCATCAGATCCCGTCCGAGGATCTAAACGGAATTTGATAGTCATTTAGGATCTCAACTAATACCTCCTTTAAATCATCTATATTTGAATATCTTCTTAGTTACACCTCCAAAAGAAGTTACTTTGGGCCAATAAATAACAAATGCGACTTTTGGAAAGTTTTGACTTGCTGATTCAGATTTTAGCTGTCAGATTTCTCGCTAAGAGGTACAATATAAAAAGAGGTTTTCATGGTTTTAAAGTTTTATTTCTGCAGTTTAGGGGATTGTTTTGTGTGGAAATGTGGAGGTTTTAAGACTTAAAGACAAAATATTATTCGTAGAAAAAGTATAGTCTGACTGGACGCTCTTGGAGGCCCCCTGTTGGCCTGGCGCCCAAAGGTGTTTGCTTGGTTTGCTTATGCCTTGAGCTTGCTGTGACAGATGCAAGCCCAAGGCATTTCTCTGCTAACTGAATGGTAAATGGTAGATGTGTGCGACTTGGTAATGTCGCCGTCTGATCCAACATGAGAACGGACAGTTCAGGGCTCCATCCCAGCTTTCCATCCACTTCCTGTATGCACTCCTCTGACATCTTGATGGATGTCTGCCTGTGTGCTAAAAAGACTCCCAATAAACCAGATCCTCTCAACCAGAGCAGCTCAAATTACAATACGATCATAGTTTAAATATATGGTAATGCCTAACAGCATTAGCCTGCAGTCTGCCCAGAAGCTTCCCACCCCACCCCCTAAAAAATAAAATCAATCCACCCTGCTTCTCTTCTATTTGAGAATCCGTCAACGTCGCAGTGCCGCGCAGTCTATTTTCTCTAACTCGCTCTGGCACCGTCTGCGTCACCCCTGTGCACATGTGCTGCCCAACTGCCTCTCCATCTCTATTACACGGCCCGCCATTCCCTCTTTACACGGCAGCAGCCACTCCAGAAACAATTGACATCGATCGTCTCGTTCCTAACGTTTTGATCTCTTTCTCAGACTTCACTGCAAGCAAGATGGAAGCCATGGGTTCCAGTCGCGTTTTAAACACGCGGTGGAAGAGGGGGATGACGTGGCGGACCTCAGCTTTCATCCATTCTGGTTTCGTTCCATTTGTGTCCAACGCCTTTTAATTTATTTTTTTCTTTCCCGGATGAGTCACGGACAATATGACATGATGACAAAGTGCGAACGGCCACGGCATTACCGACTAACAAGCAAGCAGTCGTGCAGAAATGCGGCCTTCAGAAACGTATATGGCGTGACGCAACTCTAATTACTGCCAGCTACGATTGTGTTTGTGAGCGTGAGGCCTCCCGCGTCCTGTCCCCTCACCCTTCCCTCCTCCTGCTGATGACTGGAAGTTCGCCGCCAGAGTGTCACACTCTAAAGCCAGCAGACAATTTTGCCCTTTACAGCGGAGTATTGGCGCTAATTAGACACTGTAAGCATGTCACTGGACTTAATGTCCGTGACCATCCAGGCATGGAGCAGCAGCTCACCTTCAAATGATGGAGTAGCTCGAGTTCACCCGTCATTCTGGTGGGATGAGAGGTGGGGGTTTCATTTCGCCGCTTATGTGATTTCGAGGTTAAAGATCTAATGAAAAGTTGGCATGTAGTCGTCGTCATGGGTACAAATATTGTCACATCTGAGTTTGTTATACTTGTATCTTTCCAGGAGAAATCAAATATACAATGTACAACTGCTGTCGTTGCTATAGGGAACAATTGGCTGCTTGGATTTATTGGTGCAGTTTCCGGTTGAAGATGAGTTTTGAAATTATTTATTAAGCCTCAAAAATATGGAGAAATAATGAACAATAAAATAACATGTATGATTTATAACATATATCAGTTTTAACTATAATTTAAAAGGTTAGGTACTGTAACCAAGCAGTACAGGAATACAAAACTTTTTTCCAAAATGTTGTTAAAAACACAGGCTGTTTATTTGTTTTAGTTGTTGATGATGTTGGAGGAATTAAATATTACACCCTTAATTTTTCCTGTTTGAATTTGCATAAATTCCACATTGAGGATTATATTATATATATTTAAATACATTTAATTTTCATTTTACTAACAAAAAAAATAAAATAAATCTATTAAGGTATCTTCTTATCACCATCTCTACTCTGAGTTTGACCTTTTAACCTCTGGATCTCTCTCTGGATTCCCTTCTGTTGGTAGCAGCGGTCATAAACATTAATTTATTCCTAGTGTTTGTCCCATAATGTGGTCAGGGGTTGTTGGTCTTATAGTTGATATAAATGGTTTGCGTTATTTAACAACTGGTCTGAAATAGTATGCCTCTTAAAGTGAGAAATTTCTAATTTTAAGCACTTATTGGTTTATTCATTGTTCACCTTTTCAGTCTTATACAAGTTTTGTGTTTTAAGCTGCATTGGTTTGAAGTGGAGGAATTCAGTGTTGCGCCCTCTAGTTAAATATTAACTATTGGTGTGGCGTTCTTTTTATTGATTTGCTGTAAAATCAATCGCCTATTTCCACACGAACAAAGACCTGACATTGAATGAGTTTAAACCTCTGACATTTTGCTGGCTGTTTTCCTCTGACAATAAACTCCATTGTAAGACCTAGAGAACTGTCACAGATCTTCAGAAAAAGGATTGTGGCAGCTTATGTATCTGACCAGTGACTAAACATCAGTTTTCATACTGCGAGGTAAACAGTTTGCCGTCTGAGGACGTTCAAAGCTAGTTCCCCACAAAATTGACTGCAAGATGCTAAAAGAAGCCTCCAAAAAACCCCAGCATGAAGCCCATACTGACCTTTGACTAGGAGAACATTATCAGAAATATTGTTATGCTGTTCTTTGGACAAATTACTCCACAATTGAGGCTATTTTTGGCATAAACTATATACAGTAATACAAAAAAAAAAAAATCATTGAAATGAGCTCAATTTTCATTTATATTTTTCACACAGGTTCTCTGTCTTATAAAGCTGTTTTAAATATTCTTTGTTTGAACTGGCTCTTGGTAAATGTTGATCCAAATGTTTTGTTTTCACTGTTATGCCTTTTTTTTCCTTTCCGTTTTAGTTTAACAACCTTTGAAGTTGTTTTTTTTATTAGATGTTTGGTTTTTGATCATTTTAATAGCTTACCTGCTTATGCTTAACTTTTTTGTTGTTGCTCTCCCATGTAAAGCACTTTGTGTATCTCAAGTTGTTGAAAACCTGCTGATGTAAATAAACTTGACCTTGACCAATGTCAAATCCTCTTTTACTAGTTGTGAAAATAAATTCTAACAGTATCTTTTCATAAATTGTCATAATCTTTACTTCTTTGCTCTATGGGCGTAGGTTTGGGTATGGATGGTCGTGACGACCAATATTCAAGGGATATAAAATAGTCCCGACCAATTTTTGCCATATTAATTAAAAAAAACAAAAAACATATGTATTTTTTAACAAAAACAAAATAAATAAACGAAAATCTACATTGATTAGTTTAATATTTCAATATACTACGCAGTGGTAGCATTCATTTTAAAATTCGCTGTTATGAACTATGACGACCCATGCCACTATCAAAGAAAGATCTACGTTCTTTGATTATCTGCAACAGGCGGCGGCCAGCTGGCCACACGCGGAACGGAAGCTTGGTCCATGGTGCTGAAAGTGAAAGTGTCTCCTTCTGAGTTTGACATTATGAGTCTCTGAGACCATGTCGCCACCAAAAAAGAAAAGGACGACAGACATTATAAGTTATTTCGCTACCTCGGCTGTAAGTACAGT